>NC_069404.1:294171-374819 GCF_026875155.1 Cherax quadricarinatus | reverse complement strand
ATGCGTCTCGTTTTTAGTCTAAAGGTTACTTTATAATGTCTTGGGGCTTTTTTCCCCAAATTTATTTATGAAAAAGGGTTGGGAGGGGTCTGTGTGTGTCGTGTTTTATCCCTGTTTTTAAAAGGGGGTATGGTGTTTTCCAGTTTGTGGTCAATTAAAGAGCTTGCCCTTGGGTTTTTTGTAGTTTAGATATTCCCGGTAGCAACAGCAATTACTCATTGGGTTTGTGTTTTCGGTTACTTGTGGGTCATGGTCAATTCAAATTCAAATTCAGATTCAAAGTTTTTTCCCTCTAAGGATTACAAGCTGAGTTTACAGAATTTGGTTATTGTGTGGTTTACTGTGTAAAAAAATAATTACAGAGTGTCCCACTAGAACACCTAGCATGGCTAGGCATTTCGGGAAAGACTTAGATTAATTCTTAAATTTAAAATATTACAAATTTGAGGTAAGTTGGTATTATGGCAAGTGACTAAATACTAGTTTGTGATTTTAGCAATGTGAATGCTTTTTTTTGGGCACGTACATAGTTTCAGTATTGGAGTATCACAGGCCAACTTATGCTAGTTAGGTTTTTATTTTAAGATTGAGATTAATATTTCTGTTTATGGTCAAATGGTGAGTGAGTGTAAGTGTGAACCACCAGGTGGTATTCGTGTAGTTAGTTGACGGGGTGTATCAAAAGAAAGATGTTTTCTAATGGTAGTTTGAAGGTGATAATGTGTCTGCAGTTCTAGAGTTTTCGGGTAGGGTGTTTCAGATTTTAGGGCCTTTGACATACAATGAATTTTTGTAAAGGTTTGGTCGGACACGGGGAATGTCATAAAAGATGTTTGTGTCTGTGTTATGCCTGTGGTTCCTGTCAAAAACTATCAAAAAGCATTTTAGGTCAAGGTTAATATTGGAATTTTAAGGTCCTGTAGATGTGGATTGCACAGTAGTAAGTGTGGATGTTCTGACGGGGAGAAATTTAATCTATGAAGAGGGGGGAGGGGGTGTTGCCAGGGATGGGATTATGATTTTTCTTACTGCGGCTTTTTGTTGGTTATTTATTTGGGTTTAGGTGTGTTGCTGCAGTTGATCCCCAAGCACAGATAGCATAGGTGAGGGATGGATATATAAGTGAATGGTACAGTGTGAAAGGGGGAGTTTTGCGGCCATATTTTCGTATCAATGGAGAGGATCCCCACCGTTTTGGATACTTTTTTGGTTATGTGTTTGGATATCGGTGCTGAAATTCAGGTTGTTGTCGAGGTTTATGTTGAAATCTTTTGTTAGTTGAGGTGGTCTATATTTATGTGTCATCAGTAATCATGTTTCCTAGTTTTTCAAATAAAGTGATAAATGTTTGACTGTGGTACTCCCTTTGATTTTATAAACTGTGAGGGGTTTTTGCAGGTCTTTTTATTTAAATTTGGCTAGATATATTCTCCTGTTCGTCCCTTGTGCAAGATTTATTGGGTATATTTGAGTTGATTTGAATAGTATATAGCTGTTCCTCCCCTTTGCTGGGCTGTTCTACAGTTGTGATTGGGCCCTGTAGCCAGGAATGGTATAGACATCTGTAATATCAGGCTTTAAGCCGGGTTTCTTTTTTTTGAAGATTGATATATTGGAATGAAGGGAACTGGTAATGCTGTGAGGTCATCATAATGTTTGCTCAAGGATCTGACTTTGTAGTTAAAGATGGTTATGTTATGTTTGCACTGAGTAATGTCTTTGCTTGGTCTGCTGTGTAGTAATTACAGTTACTGGTTGATTATGTAATTCATTTCGAAAAAATTTTACATCAGGAAACTATGTCTGTAATCATAGATGAGAGTAATTTTTTACAAACTAGATTTTCTGAGTAAAATGATGTAAATTTATATTGAATCTAACAACTAACATAAGACTAAGACTCCATGATAAATCTAAAACTTGTAAAAATTTGAAAAGAAAAAGGATTATTACAGAATTGTTTAATTCAGTTATACACTTAAGCATCTAATAGCCCCTTTAAATTTTTTTAACAAGTGAGTTTATGAACTACAGTAGATATTTACAGCTAAAATAAAGGAGCTAATGAATATAATAATAAAAGAATGTATTAAAAAACAAAATTTAGTAGCACCTGAGGTAGTCCATAGCACCTGGAGTAATTTAATGGAAAAATAGTGAACTTATTACACCCTTTTGCCCCCGAGAATAGCACTTTGATTATTTTAACAATTGTGAATATATGAACTGAGGTAGTTATATAAAGCTAAAATAAAGGAGAAAATATATAAGGGGCTAAATTAAGTAGAGGTGAACAAAGTTCAATGGACAGATATTCACTATGATATAATATAATGGCAAAATAGTGAACTTATTACACTTTAACCTGAGAATATCACCTTGACTATTTTAACCCTTTCAGGGTCCACAGGCCCTCTCAGAGACTTGTTCTCAGGGTCCCCCAAATTTAAAAAAAAAAAAAGTTATTTTTTCTCATGAAAAGATAGAGAATCTTTTCCCGATCATAATGACACTAAAAGTATGAAATCTGATGGAAAACTTACGGAATTATGCTCTCGTGAAGTTAGCGGTCTCAACGATGTTTACGCATTGGCGATTTTGCCCACTTTGAGACCTATTTTCGGCCAATTCCAATGTACGAGTCGACAAAAATCATAACTATTTCGAAAGAACTCATTTTTTTCTGTCGAATGAGTACAAGAAACCACCAATTTATCAATTTCAACTATCCAATACAGTGGTCAGAATTTAGCAATTTTGCCAATTTCACACAAATTTCAAAAGATGCCAATTTCCAAATAGGGTCCAGAATAAACAAGAAAGACATTCCTGGCACTAAAATAACATTTCCTCTGTTCATTAGTCACGTCCCATGCCCCTCTTACATTTTTTTTGCTTTCCACTTTGAATTTTTATTCTTACAAAAAAATAGAAGATTTACTGTTATGCAGACTACTGCATTAGTGTAAAAATGGTATAAATAATATTGGTGCACTTGTGAAAGAAGATTAGACTCACCAGTTGACATGAATTGGACGCTTAGCATGATTTGTTTACTTTTGAACTTTGGTAAAAATCGAACATTTCTGCTACTTTGTGCTCAATTTCAAGGTACTTTTCATTGTAAAAATAGTCAAAATCATCTCAATTTCTGTAATATGTCTTCCATTCTATACAATGAGACCAGGAAAACTAGAATACAACAATAAATACCATATGAAAATATAGTGCAAAGTCGCTGTTTTAATCCAAAAACACGGTCAAAGTTTTTTTTTCTCATTACGCACTGTGTGCTGCAGGATTTTTTATACTGCACACAATGACCACATAGACCCATTCTTTCATATGTAGGCCTACCAGCTTTTTCTCACTAGATTTGAAGGCGCTAGAATTTATGAGTTCTAGTATGTCATGGACCCTGGTGCGTAAGCCGTACTAGTACGGCCAAAACCCTGAAAGGGTTAACAATTGTGAATATATGAACTAAGGTAGTTATATAAAGCTAAAATAAGGGAGAAAGTATATAAGGGACTAAATTAAGTAATGGTGAACAAAGTTCAATGGACAGATAGTCACTATGATATAATATTGATCTGAGAGTAAGATTTGATTTGTAATGTATAATAAGTTGAGCAATTAATTGCAGTATAAAAAGTAGAGAAATATGAGGTAGCTGGTACTAGCTGGTACTAGCTGGTACTAGCTAGCAAAAGACAGATTTGGGACTCACACAATAATGTAATTGGAATATACACTAATTGCACACACAATATAAAAGGAACTAAAAAAAGTAGTGGTAAACAGAATTAAATGGACAGGCAGCAACCATGAATAACATTAATTTGGAGTAATTTGTCTTGCAACACAAAATTATGAGCAATTAAAAGCAATTAAAAAGTAAAAAGTATTTGAGGTAGCTGGTATTAGCTAGTAAAAGAAAAAAATAATAATGCACAATAATGTAATAGTAAATAATTATAATGCACAAAAATATCATAGTAACGTACACTATATGCACCACATGTTTGTGTGTTAAGGACACTATATGCATCACATGTTTGTGTGTTAAGGACACTATATGCACCACATGTTTGTGTGTTAAGACACTATATGCACCAAATGTTTGTGTGTTTAAGGACACTATATGCATCACATGTTTGTGTGTTAAGGACACTATATGCACCACATGTTTGTGTGTTAAGGACACTATATGCACCACATGTTTGTGTGTTAAGGACACTATATGCACCACATGTTGTGTGTTAAGGACACTATATGCACCAATGTTTTGTGTTAAGGACACTATAGCACCACATGTTGTGTGTTAAGGACACTATATGCACCACATGTTTGTGTGTTAAGGACACTATATGCACCACATGTTTGTGTGTTAAGAACACTATATGCACCACATGTTTGTGTGTTAAGGACACTATATGCACCAATGTTGTGTGTTAAGACAACTATAGCCCCACATGTTTGTGTGTTAAGGACACTATATGCACCACATGTTTGTGTGTTAAGGACACTATATGCACCACATGTTTGTGTTTAAGGACACTATATCACCACATGTTTGTGGTGTTAAGGACACTATATGCACCACATGTTTTGTGTGTTAAGAACACTATATGTACCACATGTTTGTGTGTTAAGGACACTATATGCACCACATGTTTGTGTGTTAAGGACACAAAATTGCACCAAAATGTTTGTGTGTTAAGGACACTATATGCACCACATGTTTGTGTGTTAAGGACACTATATGCACCACATGTTTGTGTGTTAGGACACTATATGCACCACATGTTTGTGGTGTTAGGACACTATATGCACCACATGTTGTGTTTAAGGACACTATATGCACCACAAGTTTGTGGTTAAGGACACATATGCACCACATGTTTGTGTGTTAAGAACACTAAATGTACCACATGTTTGTGTGTTAAGACACTATATGCACCACATGTTTGGTTTAAGGACACTATATGCACCACATGTTTGTGTGTTAAGGACACTATATGCACCACATGTTTGTGTGTTAAGGACACTATATGCACCACATGTTTGTGTGTTAAGGACACTATATGCACCACATGTTTGTGTGTTAAGGACACTATATGCACCACATGTTTGTGTGTTAAGAACACTATATGTACCACATGTTTGTGTGTTAAGGACACTATATGCACCACATGTTTGGTGTTAAGGACACTATATGCACACATGTTTGTGTGTTAAGGACACTATATGCACCACATGTTTGTGTGTTAAGGACACTATAGCACCACATGTTTGTGTGTTAAGGACACTATATGCACCAATGTTTGTGTGTTAAGGACACTATATGCACCACATGTTTGTGTGTTAAGGACACTATATGCACCAATGTTTGTGTGTTAAGGACACTATATGCACCACATGTTTGTGTGTTAAGACACTATATGTACACACATGTTTGTGTGTTAGGACACTATAATGCACCCATGTTTGTGTGTTAAGGACATAATGCACCCACATGTTTGTGTGTTAAGGACACTATATGCACCACATGTTATGTGTGTTAAGGACACTATATGCACCACATGTTTGTGTGTTAAGGACACTATATGCACCACATGTTTTGGTGTTAAGGACACTATATGCACCACATGTTTGTGTGTTAAGGACACTATATGCACCACATGTTGTGTGTTAGGACACTAAAAGCACCACATGGTTTGTGTGTTAAGGACACTATATGCACCACATGTTTGTGGTTAAGGACACTATAGCACCACAGTTTGTGTGTTAAGAACACTATATGCACCACATGTTTGTTGTGTTAAGGACACTATATGCACCACATGTTTGTGTGTTAAGAACACTATATGCACCACATGTTTGTGGTTAAGGACACTAAATGCACCACATGTTTGTGTGTTAGAACACTATATGCACCACATGTTTGTGTGTTAAGGTCACTATATGCACCACATGTTTGTGTGTTAAGGTCACTATATGCACCACAATGTTTGTTTAAGGACACTATATGCACCACATGTTGTGTGTTTAAGGACACTATATGCACCACATGTTTGTGTGTTAAGAACACTATATGCACCACATGTTGTGTGTTAAGGTCCTATATGCACCACATGTTTGTGGTGTAAGAACACTATATGCACCACATGTTTGTGTGTTAAGGACACTATATGCACCACTGTTTTGTGTTTAAGAACACTATATGCACCACATGTTAGTGTGTTAAGGACACTAATATGCACCACATGTTTGTGTGTTAAGGACACTATATGCACCACATGTTTGTGTGTTAAGACACTATATGCACCAAGTTTGTGTGTTAAGGACACTATATCACCACAATGTTTGTGTGTTAAGAACACTATATGCACCACATGTTTGTGTGTTAAGGACACTATATGCACCACATGTTTGTGTGTTAAGAACACTATATGCACCACATTTTTGTGTGTTAAAAACACTATATGTCCACATGTTTGTGTGTTAAGGACTCTATATGCACCACATGTTTGTGTGTTAAGAACACTATATGTACCACATGTTTGGTGTTAAGGAACATATAAATGCACCACATGTTTGTGTGTTAAGGACACTATATGCACCACATGTTTGTGTGTTAAGGACACTATATGCACCACATGTTTGTGTGTTAAGAACACTATATGTACCACATGTTTGTGTGTTAAGGACACTATATGCACCACATGTTTGTGTGTTAAGGACACTATATGCACCACATGTTTGTGTGTTAAGGACACTATATGCACCACATGTTTGTGTGTTAAGAACACTATATGCACCACATGTTTGTGTGTTAAGGTCACTATATGCACCACATGTTTGTGTGTTAAGGACACTATATGCACCACATGTTTGTGTGTTAAGGACACTATATGCACCACATGTTTGTGTGTTAAGGACACTATATGCACCACATGTTTGTGTGTTAAGGACACTATATGCACCACATGTTTGTGTGTTAAGGACACTATATGCACCACATGTTTGTGTGTTAAGGACACTATATGCAACCACATGTTGTTGTTTAAGACACTATATGCACCACATGTTTTGTTGTTAAGGACACTATATGCACCAATGTTTGGTGTTTAAGGACACTATATGCACCACATGTTTGTGTGTTAAGGACACTATATGCACCACATGTTTGTGTGTTAAGGACACTAATAGCACCACATGTTTGTGTGTTAAGGACACTATATGCACCACATGTTTGTGTGTTAAGGACACTATATGCACCACATGTTTGTGTGTTAAGGACACTATATGCACCACATGTTTGTGTGTTAAGGACACTATATGCACCACATGTTTGTGTGTTAAGGACACTATATGCACCACATGTTTGTGTGTTAAGGACACTATATGCACCACATGTTTGTGTGTTAAGGTCACTTATCTAATCTGTTACAGAAATGTCAGCTTTTCTAAGGAAGGTAGAGAAATCATGTTCATTTGAGATGGTATGTTGTTGTCCTGTTGATGTTTTCCTTACTAGTATTTTCCCATCTCGAGTGAAACACTGATGTATTTTGTTTTCCTATTTAAGTTTTCTCAACCTGAACAGAAGGTTTTGACGTTTTTTTGTTAGACACTCATTTATGTACACTCCATTTTTCATTGTAATTGCTGATTTAATTAAGTCCTTTCTTTTATCAAATGAATGAAGTCTGATCATAATACTGTGTTTACTACCTTGTTTTCCTAGCCAACGTGTTTCTTTGATTTCATTGTTTTGCACGATGACTTGTACATGGTCCTGTATTATCCTGACAGCACTTTCTTTGCACTGTGCTTGTGTTATGTCACTTGGAATGTGTGGACTGTTTATTATAACTGCATCAGACAACTTATCTTGTTCGGTTTTGTCATCTTGGAAATCAAGGTATTCATTCAGTCGAGTGTGCATGTTCTGATTCCAGTCCTTGATTGCTTCTTCAACCTTCATATTTAGAGTTGTTATTTACTCAGTGTGACTGGCTATTGCTGTTTTCAGAGTATTTTCTATGTCAGCACTTCCCGATGTAATCTTCTCTTCAAGGTTTTGGGTCTTGTTCTCGAGGTTGGTTATCTAGGATTCTCGTCGCGCAAGTGTTGCTTTAATATCTTTGATTTCGCTTTCTAGAGCGATGATGTAGTCCCTGATATTGTCAGGAATAATCATACCTGAGTTAGCATGGGTGAATCCTTTGAAGGGAGTGGAGTTGGAGGGGGAGTCAGCCATGTTTGTTGTTGTTCCCTGGGTGGTGGTGGTGAGGAGGGGGGGGGGGTTGATGATACACCGGCGTCCTGCTGGGTAGACAAGTTGAGTTCTAGGGTCCTTGGTGTTATTCTTTTCTTACTGATGTTGTTTCTTCTGCGATATCCTTTCATAGTATCACAGAAGTAGATACTGTGTAGCTATGGAGGAGAAGGCTTGTTTTCTCAGAGCTTGGGTTAAGTGATTGTCTGGAAGCGGAGCCAGTGTTTGGGTTAGCAGGCTGTCTTTCCTTAGATCTTCTATTTGTCAAGATTTGGGTTACATTCTTAGTATTCTTGGGTCATTTTGTGGTCTACGTGGGTTCATGTAGTTGTACCTTCAATTAGGCCATCACAAGCTTTGATGAGCGATGGTTTCTTGAAGAATAAGAGCTGCTAGGATGCCGCTGCTGCTGCTGCTGTAGTTTTAATCTATGATAACTTATGTGTACCTTTAGATGCCATCATAAACAAAAGGTGAAGTATTGAATAATTCATGCCAAGAATTGTAAACAAATGCAGTCATGAAGGTCTCTTCACAAAATTCAATTTCAATAACAAAAACATACAATAGGATCAAGTAAACCATGTCCTAAATGAAACAAGCTGGGAAGATATCCTAAACAACACGGACCCGAACATCTTCCTTGAAAAAATGAATTCTGCGGTTCTTGAGATCTGCTCAAGACACATTCTATTAAGAAAAATCAAGAGAAGATGTAAACTAGAAAGAGACGTTCCCTATACAGATGAAGGTGAAGAGTCACAAAGCTGGTGAGTGGGGTCAATATATCTGGAATACGAAGGGAAGCATTAGTCAATGAAATTGCAATTATCGAACCCAAGCTGAAGGAATATTATAGAAGACAAGAATCACAGGAAGAACTAAAAGCCATAAAAGAAATTAAAAAAAAAAAATTCTTCTCTTATGCCAGATCTAAGGGAAAAACAACATCCAGTATTGGGCTGCTGCTTAGGCGGGATGGGACATACACAGATGACAGCCAAGAAATGAGTGAGATACTAAAGTCCCAATATGACTGTGTTCAGCGACCCACTGCCCACTCTAAGGGTCGACAAATGAATTCTTTATGAACGAAACCCAAAATTTGGTCATCCCAAAACTCTCGGATATTATTATAACTCCACAAGATTTTGAAGAGGCAATTAATGACATGCCCATGCACTCTGCCCCAGGCCCAGACTCATGGAACTCCGTGTGCATCAAGAACTGCAAGAAGTTCCTATCACGTGTCTTCGGCATTTTATGTAGAGGGAGCATGGACAGGGGTCATCCCACACACACTAAAAACAACAGACATAGCCCCACTCCACAAAGGTGGCAGTAAAGCAACTGCAAAGAACTACAGACCTATAGCACTAACATCCCACATCATAAAAATCTTTCAGAGGGTTCTAAGAAGCAAGATAGCCAACCACCTAGATATCCATCAATTACACAACCCAGGGCAACACGGGTTTAGAGCAGGTTGCTCCTGCCTGTCCCAGCCACTGAACCACTATGACAAGGTCCTAGATGCTGTAGAGGATAAACAAAATACAGATGTAGTATGCACAGACTTTGCAAAAGCTTTTGACAAGTGTGACCATGGTGTAATATCACACAAAATACGGAATAAAGGAATAACAGGAAAAGTTGGTAGATGGATCTACAACTTCTTGACAAATAGAACACAAAGAGTAATAGTAAACAGAGTAAAGTCCCAGGCAGCCATGGTAAAAAGCTCTGTTCCACAAGGCACAGTTTGGTACCAATCTTGGAGGGATTGGTACCAAACTTGCACACGAAGATCACTCGATATGAAAGCAAAAGACTTGGCAGGCGATGCAACATTCCCCTGATGAAAAGCAGGGGTGCCACGAGTACACTGAGAGACAACACAATAAGTGTCCGGGGCCCAAGACTGTTCAATTGCCTCCCAGCATACATAAGGGGGAGTACCAATAGACCCCTGGCCGTCTTCAAGAAGTCACTGGACAGGCACCTAAAGTCAGTACCTGACCAACTGGGCTGTGTTTCGTATGTCAGCTTGCGTGCGGCGAGCAGTAACAGCCTGGTTGATTAGACACTGTTCCACCATGATGTCTGGTCTCAGACTGGGCCGCGGGGGCGATGACCCCCGAAACCTTCTCCAGGTAAACCCTGAGAACAAATTTAGGGGAGGGCCTCTCGACCCTGATAGGGTTAAGGTAAGTAATGAGTGAACTGTAGTACATGCATTTTATCGCTCTGGGATGCTTAAATGTCATAGAATATTATGTGTGGGTGAGTTGGCCTGATATGGTAGCCTGGCTGGCTACGATACATACCACACTTGATGTCTTGCAATAAATACTACTCATCTCACCCTAGATTAACCCTTTCAGGGTCGAGAGGCCCTCTCCTAAACTTGTTCTCAGGGTCGAAAATTTTTCGAATAAAAAAATTTTTTTCTCGTGAAATGATAGAGAATCTTTTCCCATCATAACAACACCAAAAGTACAAAATTTGATGGAAAACTTACGGAATTATGCTCTCGAGAAGTTAGCGGTCTCGACTATGTTACGCATCGGCGATTTTGCCCACTTTGAGCCCTGTTTTCGGCCAATCCCAATGCTAAAACTCCATTTGTTCTATTGAATGAGTACAAGAAACCACCCATTTACTGATTTCAACTATCGAATAAACTGGTCAGAAATTGGCAATTTTGCCAATTTCATACAAATTTCAAAAGATGCCAATTTCCAAATAGGGTCCAGAATAAACAAGACAGACATTTCTGGCACTAAAATAACATTTTCTCTGTTCATTAGTCATGTCCTCAGGTCCCTCTTATATTATGCTTGCTTTCCATTTTGAATTTTTTTCACACAAGAAATAGAAGATTTACTGTTATGCAGACTACTGCATTAGTGTAGAAATGGTACAGATACTATCAGCGCACTTGTGAAAGAAAATTAGACTCGCCAGTTGACGTTTAATCAGGTTACGTTCTCTAATGAATGTTCGTATTTGGTGAGGAAGAGCTGTCAGGAACTGGTCAGCAACCATGAAGTCTCTAAGAGGTTCATAACTGTGATCAATTCCTGAACACTCTATCCAAAAGTTGAACAACGAAAGAGTGTTACCTGTAACTGCTGAAAGTTCTGGCCAGGCTGTAAGGTGGCATACCTGAAATCTTTCCTATAAGAATTTGTGGTTTTTTGATATGCTTTAAGGATTGCCTTCTTCAGTAGGTTATAATTACATATGATATCCTGCGACAAAGTTGCATAGATATTCAAGGCTGTACCAGAAAATAACATACCTAACCTGGTAGCCCAGGTGTCAGCAGGCCATTCACAGAGGGTAGCGGTATTTTCAAACCTGATAATGTATGAAGTAATGTCTTCACCCTCTGTGAAGGGAGGTAAATTAGGTGTTGGAATATGTGCACTAGCTACATGATGTTCAATTACTCCTTCCTCTAATTGTTGTTGTGTAAAAGTTAACTTTTTATTCACTAATTCAAGGCGAGATTTCTCTACCTCGAGATCTTTTTCCCTTTCTCTTAACTTATGTTCTCTATATTTTGCTCTTTCCTCAAGTTCTCTTAACCTAGCTTGTTCCTCATGTACTCTAGCTCTCTCCTCATGATCAAGTCTATCACGCTCCTTTTTCTCCTCTCTTTCTCTTTCTTGATTTTCTCTTTCAATTCGATCTCTCTCCATTTTATTCTCTCTTTCTCTTTCTAACTGCCTTTCTTGGTTCTCTCTTTCAATTCGATCTCTCTCCTTTTTCTCCTCTCTTTCGATTCTCTCTCTCTCCTTTTTCTCCTCTCTTTTGATTCTCTCTCTCTCCTTTTTCTCCTCTCTTTCTCTTTCTGTCTTTCTTCTCTCTCAATTCTTTCCTTCTCTATTCTTTCCTGGATCTTAGCACTAATGAAAGCTTCTAAATTTTTCCCCGTTATTCCTAACTTCCAGTGCTCATCCAAAACTGGTATTCCTCCATACTTGCAAGAATAACTTAAACTACCAGGGGAAAATGAAATGGATATATCAAAGAAAATGAAGGGTTCAATTCCTGCTCTGCTCAAACTGTAAATAAATCGGAGGGTTCGATCCCTGCTTCGATTAAACAGTATGTGTGAATGAAAACGGAGGGTTCTATACCGGCTCCGAGCAAACAGTAAGTAGAATGGGGTCCCTTGACCATCCAATCTTCTCATCGACAAATCAAGAGTGTCCTACGACAGTTCCCTTGATATAAAGAGCTCAATGAAACAACTTGTCACTGGAAAATCTCGGGTCCCTAGAGTCTATTCCTCCAAATCGTTTCAAGCTCAAGAATAAAGGTGACAGAATTAACTAGTATATCCTGCCTTGATTTGACTTACAATAAATTGAGACTATAACAATCACCAAATCTTTTAAATACCTGTACTGTAGTCCTACCATAGAGAATGATTACTCAGGGCTGGTGGTAACCGTCTGTGGTATGTGGCGTTGAAGTTCCAATGGTAGATTCGAGATGGAGTTGAATCTTGATTCAGTCGAGTTGATCCTGGCAAGGTCGCCACTTGTGAAGGCTTACTCAGCCCTGTAACAACTTCAGACAGTATTACCAAGGCTGGCTCCTCCTCAGGAAAATTAATGAATAGAAAAAGAAATAATTCACAAAGATAAACACTTTATTATTTAATAATGCAAAGATAAAACATTAAAAAATGAAGGTGTATCCTTGAAAGAAAATGAGAAATGAAGTGAAAAATTGCCATTTGAATTCAACGCTAATATGTACAGGTAAACTGGGGTGTCTGGTTGATGTTGACACCGTCTTGTAGAAATTGTAGCCGTTGATGATTTGGGGGGAAGGTCACAGGTGTTGAGTGACAACCCAACGACTAGTTCTTAACAGAGTCTAGAGCCTTGAATAGTCAGTCCCGATGACAGGAACTCAGGTTCTTTACCACTGCAAAGATGAGGGGTAGTGTCCTGTACAATTAATCAGGTAGGTAGATTATGAATGACGTCTCATGGGCCCTGTTTCATCCGTCTCCTTCAACATTTTCTCGTTGGTTGGCAGGTGACCCGATCTGTCATTCCAAGCTGGAAAGAGAGACAGGTTACCCACTGCTTAAGAAATCACTCTCCACGATAAGTGCAAGATACTTAAAAAAAATGGTGATTATCGAAAAGTCTTATGTGGAGCTTAAAACTGAAAGGACTAAGTTTTTATTGGTCAAAAGTGAAGCTTTAACCAATATCCACTAGAATAGGAGCAGAGGCTTTTACTTACAGTTGTGCTGGGAGCTGTGAAATTTAGTGATTACTGTTTTGGCCCGGGGCCCCACACGTCACCTTTCGGGGTGGGGAAAAAGGGGGGGGGGAGAAGGGTAGCGGGAGCGAGATGACCCTACCTTAACAAGCAGCCGGCAATCAAACTATTCTCACGGGGTACTCGCTCGCACTCTTATCTGTTGAACTTTTCCCTCACAGTGGTGATTGATTCCCCTACCATCAAACCTTCAATTGAAGTAGGTGGTGACTACCCCTCTGCCATTCCACCTTCAACTGAAGTAGGTGGTGACTGGCACCCCAACCATCCAACCTGCAACTGAAGTAGGTGGTGACTGGCACCCCAGCACTAACCTTCAAATGAAATAGGTGGTGACTGGGAGCCCTACCATCCAACCTTCAACTGAAATAGGTAGTGACTAGTACCCCTACCATCTACCTTCAACTTAACTAGGTAGTGACTCGTCCCTACCATCCAACCTTCTACTGAAATAGGTAGATGACTGGCACCCTTAACATCCGCCTTCAACTGAAGTAGGTGGTGACCCCATACCATCGTTCCTTCTACTGAAGTAGGTGGTGACCGCATACTATCGTTCCTTCTACTGAAGTAGGTGGTGACCGCATACCATCGTTCCTTCTACTGAAGTAGGTGGCGACCGTTACCCCTACAATCCAACCTTTAACTGAAATAGTTGGTGCTCTTCACCCATGCCATCACACCTTCAAATGAAGTAGGTGGAGACTGGTACCCCTACCATCCGAATTTCAAGTGAAGTAGATGGTGAATGGTACCCCTACAATTCAACCTTCTACTGAAGTAGGTAGTAACTGTTACTGCCTCCCAGCATACATAAGGGGGATTACCAACAGACCCCTAGCAGTCTTCAAGCTGGCACTGGACAAGCACCTAAAGTCGGTTCCTGACCAGCCGGGCTGTGGCTCGTACGTTGGTTTGCGTGCAGCCAGCAGTAACAGCCTGGTTGATCAGGCTCTGATCCACCAGGAGGCCTGGTCACAGACCGGGCCGCGGGGGCGTTGACCCCCGGAACTCTCTCCAGGTAAACTTCAGGTAAACACAATGAGGCCTGGTCATAGACCGGGCCGCGGGGACGTTGTCCCCCAGAACTCTCTCCAGGTAGCAGGAATCAGAAATAATGATTCTCCACAAGGTAAAAAGAATAAGTACCCTCCTAAGAGTAGCCCAGTTATTAAGAAACCAGTCAAAGAAAAGAGAGATTGTCTCTTCTGCAAGGATACTCATTTTTCTAAGAATTGCAATGCATACAATTCATATGTTAGAGTCTATATGATAATGTTGATAATGATAATGTTGACAATCCTGACACAACAGTAGCTAATTGTAAAAATTGCTGCTAATGTTAATAATGATGGTTTTGCTGAAGTAGCCTTACCTGTGTTACAGGTAAAAATTGATGATAAAAGGCATAAATAAAAAAAATGTAACTGCATTATTAGACCAGGAATCCCAGCGTGCTTTCATAAAACGTAAATGTCTTGATGGGATGAAGGTACAAATGGGGAGTTTCCTACATCTGTAAAATTATCTGGTTTTCTCTCAGATAAAAGAGCTCAATTGTATGACACTGTTTATGTAACTGTCAGGTTGGGCAATCCTAGGCTTTTGGGCTATCCTAGTTCCTCCACACGCATGCTGCTATTTTTACTGTGCCTATGTCTGTGCCCTACTCATGTACACCTGAAGCTATACTTAGTGAATAAACACCTGTGCACCTACTCGTGTAACCTGGTTCTATACTTACTGAATAAACAATGTTAGTGTTGTTGTCTGACGTTAGTCCCTGCATGCCCACTACAGTGCCTGTGGTCCCCACATTTAAAATCCACTCCCCAGTTCTACTTCTCTGTTAAGTGTTTAGTGCCCTAAGTATGATATTCAGCTCTCCAGAGCAGGGTTAATGACCCAAAAGCTATCAGTAATCCAGAACCAGTTCCCGCAACCCCCAAAAAAAGGGGGCTAGTATGTTACATCTGGCAGGCCCACGTATGCTCTGCTCATGTGCTGTAAGATGCTTCCCATTCTGGTTCCTCTTCTATTTTTCTTCACTGTATTCACTATACATTTGTATTCACTAACTCCTCTATCACTGTATGCACTTTTACACTGGATTCACTAACTCAACCATCCTTATCTCTTATCTCTCTGGCTTGGGTCACACTTATTCGCTTGGATTTGGTATTAGATGTGGTAATACCACCTACACCCGTACAAGGCCTATGACATTCCTCTCTCTCTTGGCACTGATTCAAATTGTTTTCATGTGTGTATGTTGGTGTGTGTTGTAAAATGGTGCGTGTGTGTACTTTTGGTGCATGTGTGCACAGTAGGGCCCCACTTATATGGCAGGTTAGGTTCCAGGCTACTGCCGTAAAGCAGAAATCGCCATAAAGTGGAACACCCTTTCTTCCACTTATAAATGCATAGAAATACTAGATAACAAGTTTACACTACCATATATTAAGTTAGCAATAGAACTTGGCATTAAAAAAATAAAAACGTAAAATACACATATACATACAATCATTACTTCCCTTTTTAAAAATTATTGTACCCATGGAACAATTTTGCATTGATCAATAACAACATTGCACTAGCCAAGGAGTCGAATCCATGCTGTTTTGGCCTGCCCCAGGGTGAGAGAAAACACATGACGCTTTAGACCCTAGACCACACAATCCTTAACGGTGGTGCATCCAGCAAGCTAGATGTTGTACCCACCATCGAAGGACACACAGTGATGTGGACGCCACTGACCTAATTTCATTCTACTCCCTGTTTGTGTACTAGCTCAACAAAAAAGTATATTATATTATGTACCCACAGAACAAGTGGTAGTGATCAATAACAACACTGCACTAGCCAAGGAGTCGAACCCATGCTGTTTTGGCCCACACCATTGTTTAAAAATTGGTGTGGTCTAGTGGTCTAAAACGTCACGCATTTTCTCCCACCATGAGAAGGGCCAAAACAGCATGGGTTTGAAATCCCTTTGGGTAGTGCAGTATTCTTAGTGATAAATACCACTTGTTCTGTGGATACAATAATATAATATACGCTTGTTGAACTCGTACACAAACAGGGACTAGAATGATATTAGCTCAGAGGCGTCCACACCATCTTATGTCCTTTGATGGTGGGAAACAACATCTATCTTTGGGTAGATGCACCATTGTCAAGGATTGGTGGTGTAGTGGTCTAAAGCGTCATGCATTTTCCCGTACATTTTCTAGGTCAGCAATTTAACCTGCCTTGAAAGGTGCTGTTAGTGTGCAGCAATATTCCAGCCTAGATAGAAAGGCGACTTAACAGTGCCATCATGGGCTTGGGATCCCTAGTTTTGAAGGTTCTTTATTATCCATCCTGTCATTTTTCTAGGAGATGTGATTGATACAGTGTTATGGTCCCTGAAGGTGAAGTCCTCCGCATGATCACTCCCCAGGTCTTTGACGTTAGTTTTTCACTCTATTGTGTGGTTGGAATTTATTTTATACTCATTACTTACCTTAAAATATTTGTAGTCTTAATGTTGGGTCAGAGACGAGGGAAACGAGATAAAATGAATAAATGAGAGAGAGAAGAGAGAGAGAGAGAGAGAGAGAGAGAGAGAGAGGAGAGATTAGATTTTGCCACCGAAGTGGCTAATTTATTGTGCACCCCATATCCATCCTGTGGACGGTAGCGCAAGAACATATGGATATACAAAAGGCCTAGGAACTAGGCCCCAAAAGGGTTAACAGGAATACATATCAACTTTATCATGAAGGAGTAATCCAATGTGCGATGGGAACTATGGAAAATTTTCTAGGGTGCTTACCTGTATGTACCTCAACATTATATACATACCAGTAATCTCATTGGGAGACAACCATATTGTTTAACGTAGTCACCCCGTGTAGACATGTGAGAAAACTTAACCACCCCTGGTCGCGGCAAGTGGTTCCTTCGACCTCACAATCTTATCCATATCTATCCGAGACCAGTATGGATTGGGTAGCACCCTCAAGCACGGCGCTACTAATTAATTGTGGACTGTATAGATTATATTAGTATAGCTGAATGAAAGGGGGGGGGGGTAGGATACACATGGATACATCCATCAAGGAAAAACATTTGTACATAATCCCACCACTTACCAGATGTTCTCTGGTGGTCACTTGATGTAGTTGGATCACTCATAACCTATCTAATCACAACATACCTAACTGGCCAGCATCAGTCTGCTATAACTAGAAAGGTTACTTAACTGTGGGTGATTGATACTCCTTATTTCCTCCATTCACCATCTCATATTCGATGTCCTGCTACCACCGACACGGTTCTCATTACAGCAGGACGAGGTATCCGTGGTTTGTCCCGCTTTAGAAGTCGTGACTCAATGAGCTTCACTTTCCTCGTCTCGGGGGGAAAAACGAGGTCTAACGTGTTCACTCGGAGCAAGAAAACTTATTTCACTTAAAGCATTATTTTAACTTGCGTTTTTATCTTTAATTACATTCCCAATTCACAAGACGATTTAATGTCCCCAAATTATTAAAAAAATTTAGAGATCACTCCATTAAAAATCTGAGACCGATGAGGGGATAAAAAACCCCAAAGGGAAAATTTTCCCCAGGACAACAGTCCATAGTGACGCCGGGTCACCGGGTCCTCCCCTTTATTCCCATTTTACCACTTTTTTAACGGTGGTCCCCGAAAAATCACTTTCCCCTCACTCTCCACCGGGAAACATTAAAGAATTTCCTTTTAAATTAAAAAGGGGCCAAATTAAACCCCTTTAAAGGGGCCGCCGTAAATGCCAATTTCTGGTTCCATGTTTTCCCCAGCCTCCTCACCAAAATTCAAAAAACTCCCCCGCCCCCCCCCAGGCCCCGAGTAGCCCCAAACCCCCGCCATCCCCGCATCCCAAAAAGGGAACTTTTTGGTTTCCCTCCCCTTTTCAAATATTTTTTGGGGACTCAAATCGACACTTTAAAACACCAAAATAGGCGCTATAGTTTCCCGAAAATCAAAAATTTTCCACATTTACTCCCGGGCCGGGCGGAGGTCGTTGCTAGACAAACTTACATAAGTGGAGTAAAATTTTTCCCCCATCTTCCAAATGGGCCCCCTGCTTGGGGGAACCCCCAAAATTGATATTTTCATAATCACCCTTTTAATTTTTTCCCCCCTGTTTTAATCCTCAGGAGGGGGTCCATCCAAAGCCCACTCAAGCCTCCAGCCCTTTTTGGTATTAACAATTTCCCCTCTTATTGTAAGGGATGACACCCCAAGAGGGGGGGAGGTTTTTTAGGCCAAGGGGGGAAAAAAAAAACTGGCAGGAAATGGGAGAAATCCCTACACCAAAAACCATTATTCCCGGGTGGAACCCCCAACCCCATTTGGGGCCCCACTCCAAACCAACAGATACAGATACTAATGCCCGGAAAAAAAAAAACCCCAGTACCAAAAATAAACCCCCATCCGTATAACATTCTTCTTTGCAAATAACAGGGTTTTTAAAAAACCAGCAACAAACAACAAAATTTCCTTTTTAAACCGTGGACCCGCTTTCAGAGGCAAAGGCCCAAAGTTTTGCGGGTTTCCCCTGAACCCAAAATAAAGGACATTGGGCCAAAGAAATTGGACCCAGGTTACAACCCATACAAATGTGACCGGGGGAACAGGCAAAAAAGGGGGGGGGGGGGTTTGGGCCCGTACAATTTTCAGAGTCACTTGTTTTCCAGAACTGCTTAAAGCCTCAAATGAAGTATTTGGGAAATTTTTTTGCATAAAAAGGGCGAGAACCAAAACCAGTCCCCTTTGGTAGTCTACAAGCCTCTTTGGGTTTCAACATCCCAGCAATTCCAGGAACAACTGTTAAAAATTGACCCCCCTGTCGGAAAAAACTTCCCGCCCTGCCCCCCAACATCTTTTCTCCTGGGGGATTTTAAAATTTAAAGGGACCTAAAAAGGAGGAAAATAGCAAAAAATATTGTTTTCAGAAAAACACCAGGGCGCTCTGATGAAAACTCACACACACAAAGAGCTTTAAAAAACCTGCCCAAAATTCAATTTTAAACCCCGCAAATAATAAGCCTACTAGACTGGGAATACACTAACCTCATCTTTCACTAACAATTTATTTCTGATAAGAAATGTCACCATATCAAAAACAATATACTCAGATCACAACATAATTGAGGTTCAGACATGTATGCGTGGAGCCCCAGACCGACAAAATGAGACTAGTCACGAGGGAGCATTCACCAAATTCAACTTCAATAACAAAACATAAAGTGGGACCAAGTAAACCAAGTCCTAACCGATATAAGCTGGGAAGATATACTAAGCAACACAGACCCATACTTATGCCTAGAACAGTTTAACTCGGTGGCACTCGATGTATGCACAAGGCTTATTCCTCTAAGAAAAAGGAGGAGTAGATGTAAAATAGAAAGAGACAGGCGCTCCCTTTACAGGCGACGGAAAAAGAATAACAGAGCAGCTAAAAGAGGTCAATATATCTGAAATGCGCAGGGAGACACTGGTCAGAGAAATAGCAAGCATCGAACTTAAGCTAAAAGAATCCTTTAGAGTCAGGAATGGGGGGAAGAACAAAAAACCAAAAAGGATGAACCCCCGGGGAAAAAACCCCAAATTTTTTTCCCCATGCCAAACCCCAAATCAAAAATCAAAAAGGGCCCAAAACTTCCCCCAAAGATTCCCACCATGACAAAAAAGGGAAAGGGTTTTAAAAAGGCCTTTTTGTCCAATAGGGATAAATTTAGAAAAGGGCCCTAAAGATTTAAAAGTCAAAAAAAGGGAATTTTTTTATAAGGACCCCAAAAATTTTAAATTAACAAGGGGCCATGGATTTAAAATTTGCGCCAAAGGATTCAAAAGGGGGTAAAGGGACTTTTTTCCCATTGGCCCCTTGCCCAGGGCCAAGGAGCAGGGGAATCTTGTTCACAAGGCAAGAAGCCCCTTTTTGACCTTTTCCATCCTTTAAGGGGGACATGGACAAGGGGGGTGTCCCTTTTCAGTTTACAAAACCAAAAGGGCTTAAGCCCCCAAACAAAGGGGGCAGAAAAAAAAACCGGGCCTAAGAAAAACAATAGTAAACCCCCAACATAAAAATTTCTTTAAAGGGGGTTAAAAAGGGGAAAAAAACCAAAATCTAAAAATTCCACAAAAAACAAACCCAAAGGGCAAAGGGGGTTTAGGCAGGTCCCCTTTGGTTTGTTCAATCGGATCCTAAAAAAATTTAAAGGGGGATAAAGCCCCAAAAAAACCCAAGATGTTCCCATTTGGGACTTTTCAAGGGTTTGGAAATTGTGCCCCAAAACCCCTTTCAAGGCAAAAATTTGCCCCCCTTTAAGGAAAATTTCGGGAAAAAATTTCCGGGCCCGATGGAAAAAAAACCCTCTTTTACGGGGAGGTTATTTTAAAAACCCGGAAACCCCGGAAGGCGGGAAGGGGGAAAAAAACCCGGGCCCAAGGGGGACAGTACCGCTTCCGGGGTTTACCTTTATTCCCTGGAAAGGGGGGGCCCAACCCCCCGGGGCCCGGGTTGTCCCTTCCTTTGGTTTGCCCCGATCAAACCGGGTTTTTCCTTGCCAAAACCAACTGAAAGGCCCAGGGCGGTTTAAAATTCTTTGGGTGGCCTCCCGGGAAAACTTGGGGGTTTTGTTGGAAATTTTAATTTCTGGGGGCAGGTTAAACATTGGGGAAATTTAAATTTCTTAAGGTTAAAAACCCCTTTTCGGGGGGACTGAGCGCCAAGTCGTTTTGGGAGTGATTTTGTCGGGGTTTTCCTTTCAAGGACCATGAAATTTTATCTTCCCCCCGGCTTAGGGAATACGGGTTTTAAAAGAAACCCTTTTAAAAATTTTGGGGGGAACCCTTAGGGCCCCAAAATTTCCTTTGTTTTTCTAGGTGGAATTTCCCTCCTTTAAAGGGCCCTTTAAGGCGGGGAAATTCCCCCGATAGAAAAGTCCCCGAAATTTCACGGGCGTCCGGAAATTTTAAACCACCTTTTTTTTCTGGGATGGTTGGGGTTTCAAAAAACCCTGGGGGGCCCAAGGAGGGAAATCTTGGATTTTTCACTGGGAAAAAATTTTCCCTTAAGGGGGATTTTAAGGATAAAATTTGGCACGAAAATATCACTAAAAAAGAAAAAAATTTGGGCGGGACGGGTGCACCTTCCCCCCAATAAAAAGGGGGGGTTTGTCATAGCACTTTAAAGAGCCCTAAATAAAGGGGTCAGGGGCCCGGGGGACTTTTTAAAACCTGCCCCCCAGACACATAAGGGGGATTACAAACGGGACCCCTGGCAGTCTTAAAGGGGGGCATGGAAAAGACCAAAAGGGCATTTCCCGCCCACCGGGCTGTGGTCGTACGTTGGTTTGCGTGAAACCCAAAAAAAGCAAACGCCTGGTTGTTTCAGGGTTTAACCCCCAGGGGGCCCTGGTCACAGGCCGGGGCCCGGGGGGGGCGTTGACCCCAAAATTTTCTCCGGGGAAAATTTCCAGGTAAGTCTTTTGCCCCCCGGGGGTTAATTTTTTTGGCATACTGGAATTAGGGGGATTTTTTCAAAAACAAGTCTCTCTCGTATCCCAAGTCAGCCCAGAACATTCCCGCATATGGGGGCCAAACTCCATGGCCATCCAATTTATTAAACCCTAAAAATTGGAAAATTAGTTTTTCCCTTCTCTCAGGGGCATAACCCATGCCCCCTGGTTTTAAATTTTTTGGGGGCCTTACGGAATTATGAGCTTTAAAATCCCAAGTCTCTTCAGTACCCCAAGTCAGCCCCGACATTATGCTATAGGCAAAACTCCAGGGCCCATCCATATTTTTTAAACCCTAAAAAATGGACAAATTTAGGGTTCTTCTTGGGGGATAACCTTGCCCCCGGGGATTAATTTTTTGGGGGCTTTACTGGAATTTTGACCCCCTTTAACAATGACAAGTCTCTTCAGTACCCCAAGGGCACCCCCAAGAACATTACTGCTAAAAGGCCCAATCCAGGGGCCACCCATATTTATTGGTAATTCTGGACGGTCGAGTTTTCCACGGAAGTCGCCCCCAGTAATGCCCAGTTCACTTTTTAACACCCTTCAGGTATTTTTCCGAGAAAAGGAATCATTTTGATTAATCTTTTTTATTAACCCCTATGCTGCCCAACCCCCAAAAATTTTAAAACGGGTTTCCCAAACTCATTCTCGTTTAGAAGAATACTTGTTTTGGGTTGCCCTTTTTTATGAGAAAGGGACCCCGGGCTGTATTAACTTTTTGGGTTATTATTACTAGGGGGTTTTAGTCGGCCTTATTTTCCCCTTTTTTTGGCCCCTTTACCGGGTTTTGGGGGAAGAGTGACGCCGCATGCTTTTGGTTTTATCCCCTTTACCCTTGAATTATTAACCCAACCCCCGGCAAGGTTACCTCAGCTAGGCCATCATTATTGCCTTTAGCTGAAACCCTTTACATCAGTCACTGGAGGGGTTAGGGGTTAAATTTAAAAATTTTTCATTTTTGTCACCCTTATTATAAGAAAACACCTTCCCCCCTGCAATTAAAATGTATGGTGCCTTCCCTTGTTGCTTTTATAGCAACTGTTCAATTTGGTTTTTGAAAACCTTTACATTATGATTGGCTTTTTCATTGAAAATCTGTAAAATTCTTTCATTCTTTCCACTTTAATTTCCCCTGGGAAATTTTAGGCATTACATTTTTAGTGAAAAAAGTACCCTGCAGAAGAGGCAGTCTCTCTTTTCCCCTTTCCTGACCCCTTATTAACTGGGTTACCCTTAAATGAGGGTTTTTATTTCTTTCCCTTTGTGAGGAACCCAATTATGATTCCCGACTTGATAAAAAGCCTATTTAATTTAACTTTGATTTTCCCACTGGGGGTTTTTTTTTCCCTTTTGAACTTGACAGATACTTTAGAAATATTAGGGGTTATATCCTTAGAATGTTTGGCTGACTGGTTTCAATTGAAAAAATTAATTCCCGCCCACCTAGTCTGATTTCCTCCAGGGCCCTACTATGGAGGTTTTGGCAAAAACCCCCCTTTTTCATTAATAGGGTTTATCAAATGCCTGGTTAACCCCTTTAAATTTATTCAAAACCCCTTTCTTTTACAAACGTTTTTCTTTTCCCAAATTCCCTTAAAGTTATTAATTTAAAATTTTTTTTCCATTCCATCGCACAATTCTTTAGCAGATCTTTTTCACCCGTCTTTTAAAAAACCAATCAAATCTACTCTTAAAGCATTTTAAAAATAACTTTAAAATTATTGGGTTTTACGGTTCTTTGATTTTTACTAAAACAAAGCCCTTTGTCACATTGGGTTTTAATAGCCCGTAATGTGCTTTCATTACTTAAAATTCACGGACTTGTCGTAAAATTAACTCCATTAATCCAGTCCTGGTTAGAGAATTTTTTATCACTTTTTTATACAACTTAAGTAGGCGCCCTTTTAAAAGTTTAATTTTTTGCACTTTACTCTTGGGATAAAATTCCCAGCCACACAGTTTTAGCAATTAATTGGGGTTTAAATTTTCATCCATCACACGTCGATTTAAAAAATTTGCACCCCCACACCCCCCTTCCTTTCAATCATCCTTAATTATTACTGGAGTTTACCTGGGGGAGAGTTCCGGGGGTCAAAAGCCCCCCCGGCCGGTCTTTGCCAGGCCTTTCCCGGTGGATCAGGCCCGTCAACCGGGGTGTTGGTGGCTGCACGCAAACCAAAAGTACAGCCCAGCCCGGCTGATCCCGGGAAATGACTTTTGGTGCTTGTCCAGGTGCCAGCCTTTGAAGATGCCAGGGGTTGTTGGTAATCCCCCCTTTTTGTTTTGTGGGAAAGGCCGTTGAACAGTCTCGGGCCCCTGCCTTTTTGGGATGGTCTCTTAACCGGTTTCTAGTGGGCCCCCCTTGCTTTTCCTTTTGGGGGGGGTGGGAAACGTCTGCCAAGGGCTTTTGCTTTTGTAGTGGTGATTTCGTGTGAAATTCGGTTTTCTAGTCCCCCTGGATTTTTCCCGGTGTATATAATCATGTATCTTTTCCCTCCTGCCCTTTCCCCGGGGAATACAGGGTTTTGGAAACCCCAAGCCTTTCCCCAAAAATTGAGGGTTTTTATCTCCGTTATTTCACGCCGGGGGGAAAGTTCTCGTAATTTTTTTAGGTCGGCAAATTTTACCTGCCTTGAAAGGTGCTGTTAGTGTGGCCCGCAATATTCCCAACCCAGATAGAAAAGTGGATGAAGGGGTGTCATCTTTGGGGTTTGGTCCCCAGTTTTGAAGGGTTTTCATTTTTCCATCCTGTCATTTTTCTAGCAGATGCGATTGATACAATGTTATGGTCCTTGAACGTGAGATCCTCCGACATGATCACTCCCAGGTCTTTGACGTTGGTGTTTCGCTCTATTTTGTGGCCAGAATTTGTTTTGTACTCTGATGAAGATTTGATTTCCTCATGTTTACCATATCTGAGTAATTGAAATTTTTCATCGTTGAACTTCATATTGTTTTCTGCAGCCCACTGAAAGATTTGGTTGATGTCCGCCTGGAGCTTTGCAGTGTCTGCAATGGAAGACACTGTCATGCAGATTCGGGTGTCATCTGCAAAGGAAGACACGGTGCTGTGGCTGACATCCTTGTCTATGTCGGATATGAGGATGAGGAACAAGATGGGAGCGAGTACTGTGCCTTGTGGAACAGAGCTTTTCACCGTAGCTGCCTCGGACTTTACTCTGTTGACGACTACTCTCTGTGTTCTGTTAGTGAGGAAATTATAGATCCATCGACCGACTTTTCCTGTTATTCCTTTAGCACGCATTTTGTGCGCTATTATGCCATGGTCACACTTGTCGAAGGCTTTTGCAAAGTCTGTATATATTACATCTGCATTCTTTTTGTCTTCTAGTGCATTTAGGACCTTGTCGTAGTGATCCAATAGCTGAGACAGACAAGAGCGACCTGTTCTAAACCCATGTTGCCCTGGGTTGTGTAACTGATGGGTTTCTAGATGGGTGGTGATCTTGCTTCTTAGGACCCTTTCAAAGATTTTTATATGGGATGTTAGTGCTATTGGTCTGTAGTTCTTTGCTGTTGCTTTACTGCCCCCTTTGTGAAGTGGGGCTATGTCTGTTGTTTTTAGTAACTGTGGGACGACCCCCGTGTCCATGCTCCCTCTCCATAGGATGGAAAAGGCTCGTGATAGCGGCTTCTTGCAGTTCTTGATGAACACAGAGTTCCATGAGTCTGGCCCTGGGGCAGAGTGCATGGGCATGTCATTTATCGCCTGTTCGAAGTCATTTGGCGTCAGGATAACATCGGATAGGCTTGTGTTCATCAAATTTTGTGGCTCTCTCATAAAAAATTCATTTTGATCTTCGACTCTCAGTCTGGTTAGCGGCTTGCTAAAAACTGAGTCATATTGGGACTTGAGTAGTTCACTCATTTCCTTGCTGTCATCCGTGTAGGACCCATCTTGTTTAAGTAGGGGCCCAATACTGGACGTTGTTCTCGATTTTGATTTGGCATTGGAGAAGAAATACTTTGGGTTTCTTTCGATTTCATTTATGGCTTTTAGTTCTTCCCGCGATTCCTGACTCCTAAACGATTCTTTTAGCTTAAGTTCGATGCTTGCTATTTCTCTGACCAGTGTCTCCCTACGCATTTCAGATATATTGACCTCTTTTAGCCGCTCTGTTATTCTTTTCCGTCGCCTGTAAAGGGAGCGCCTGTCTCTTTCTGTTTTACATCTACTCCTCCTTTTTCTTAGAGGAATAAGCCTTGTGCATACATCGAGTGCCACCGAGTTAATCTGTTTTAGGCATAAGTTGGGGTCTGTGCTGTTTAGTATATCTTCCCAGCTTATATCGGATAGGACTTGGTTTACTTGGTCCCACTTTATGTTTTTGTTATTGAAGTTGAATTTGGTGAATGCTCCCTCGTGACTAATCTCAATATGTTGGTCTGGGGCTCCGCGCATACATGACTGAACCTCAATTATGTTGTGATCTGAGTATATTGTTTTTGATATGGTAACATTTCTTATCAGATCATCATGTTAGTGAAGATGAGGTCTAGTGTATTCTCAGTCTAGTAGGCTCTATTATTTGCTGGTTTAAATTGAATTTTGTGCAGAGATTTAAAAGCTCGCGTTGAGTGTGAGTTTTCGTCAGAGCTGACTCTGGTGTTATTACTGCAACAATATTATTTGCTATATTCCTCCATTTTAGGTGCCTTAAGTTGAAATCCCCCAGGAGCAAGATGTTTGGTGCAGGAGCTGGAAGGTTTTCCAGACAGTGGTCATTTTTAACAGCTGTTCCTGGAATTGCTGGGATGTTGCATCCGGAGGCTTGTAGACTACCACAATGACTAGGTTTTGGTTCTCGACCTTTACTGCTAAAACTTCCACTACATCATTTGAGGCATTTAGCAGTTCTGTGCAAACAAGTGACTCTGCAATGTACAGGCCAACCCCCCCCTTTTGCCTGTTCACTCTGTCACATCTGTATAGGTTGTAACCTGGGATCCATATTTCGTGTGTCCAAGTGATCCTTTATGTGGGTCTCAGTGAAAGCCGCGAACATTGCCTTTGCCTCTGCAAGCAGTCCACGGATGAAAGGTATTTTGTTGTTTGTTGCTGGCTTTAGACCCTGTATATTTGCAAAGAAGAATGTTATCGGACTGGTGGTATTGTTGGTACTGGGGGGGATTTTTTTTCCGGCATTAGTATCTGTATCTGTTGGTTTGGAGTGGAGGCCATCGACTGTGGTTCCACTCCAGGAATGACTGGATTTGGTGTACGATTTCTGCCATTTCCTGCCAGTTTTTTTTCCTTCCTGGCACTAAAAAACCTCTCCTTCTTGAGTGGCTATGGCTACCCAGGTTTTCCCATGGCCTGGATGTTTTGTATCTTTTTGTCCCCTTTAGATGGTATGCCTGGCAATTTAAGTTATAGCACAGTCTTTCCTGTACTGAAGAGGTACACAGTTCAGGGTGAAAAAGGCTTACAGGAAGGGAGTTTGCATTTTCCTGTTGTCATATGGGTATGGCATTTTCTAGGGTGGTCATAGTTGCACGTCCCATCTGTTTTTCCAGATTTCCCATGCCAGCAGATACCGAGTGCATAGTATGTGCACAGGCTTGGTTTCCGTTTGCCTTGGGTTTCTGTGACTGTATTCCCTGTTGGTGCATGTTTCCCTGTCTTACTTCTATCCTCCCTAGCACAACAATGGAGCTCCCACCAGTTGTTTTTGGTAATATATCCTCACTATTGCTAGTGGAGTCCTCTTGTTTGCTATTTCCTGTGGTATTTCTAGTTTGCAATATTGGTTTTATCTTATCTTTGACTACACTTGTTTCCCTACTATGGCTCCTGTCCCCTATGATGTCATTTATATGTATTCCTTCCTGCATATAATTTCCGACTACCTGGACAAAATCTCCAGCTTCACCATTACTGTCTCCCAGGACAGCATCTCCAGCTTCTCCATTACTGTCTCCCAGGACAGCATCTCCAGCTTCACCATTACTGTCTCCCAGGACAGCACCTCCAGCTTCACCATTACTGTCTCCCAGGACAGCACCTCCAGCTTCACCATTACTTTCTCCCAGGACAGCACTATCAGCCCCCCATTTACTGACTACCAGGACATCATCTCCAGCCTTACAGTTTCTGACTACATGGCCAGTATCAAGGGCAGTACCATTCAGCCCAGACTTTTTTATGTTCCCATCTGTTGTAGAAAGCTTCCAGGTTTTCTATGAAAGCAGCTTTGATGTTGACCTCTTTTAATACCCTTGTGATTTTAGTCCACAGATTTATCTCATTTGGGCATACCCAAAAACACTTCCCTGTTTTAATACTGCTTGTAGCTAGTTCTTGGATATCTGCACAAGGGGCGTGACACCAATTTCCACAAAAATGACAATTTATGCATGTGGAAGCCCGTTTGTTTGACTGACCACAGACTACACACAGCTTCATAATGATTTGAATGGTTGATTTACTGCAATTCTACTAGCAACCTCTTGAAAATTCTATTAATAACCTGCTAGGTTATTAAGTGATTAATTCAATTAATTTTTTCACTGATTGCCTCCGGTTCAGGAAGGACCAACGGGCAGATGTGGAAAATTTTCTAGGGTGCTTACCTGTATGTACCTCAACATTATATACATACCAGTAATCTCATTGGGAGACAACCATATTGTTTAATGTAGTCACCCCGTGTAGACATGTGAGAAAACTTAACCACCCCTGGTCGCGGCAAGTGGTTCCTTCGACCTCACAATCTTATCCATATCTATCCGAGACCAGTATGGATTGTGTAGCACCCTCAAGCACGGCGCTACTAATTAATTGTGGACTGTATAGATTATATTAGTATAGCTGAATGAAAGGGGGGGGGTAGGATACACATGGATACATCCATCAAGGAAAAACTTTTGTACATAATCCCACCACTTACCAGATGTTCTCTGGTGGTCACTTGATGTAGTTGGATCACTCATAACCTATCTAATCACAACATGACCTAACTGGCCAGCATCAGCCTGTTATAACTAGAAGGGTTACTTAACTATGGGTGATTGATACTCCTTATTTCCTCCATTCACCATCTCATTTCGATGTCCTGCTACACCGACACGGTTCTCATTACAGCAGGACGAGGTATCCGTTGGTTTGTCCCGCTTTAGAAGTCGTGACTCAATGAGCTTCACTTTCCTCGTCTCGGGAACAACGAGGTCTAACGTGTTCACTCGGAGCAAGACGACTTATTTCACTTCACGCATTATCTTAACTTAGCGTTATTATCATTAATTACATTACAATTCACAAGACGATTTAATGTCTCATAATTATTATACACATTAGAGATCACTCCATTAAGATCTGAGACCGATGAGTGATGATTAAACCAAGGGTAATTTTCCCCAGGACACAGTCCATAGTGACGCGCCAGTCACCCGGTCCTACCCTTATTCACTCATTTTACCACTTTATTACGGTGGTCCCGTAAATCACGTTCCCTCACTCTCCACCAGGAACAGTTACGACACTTCCTATTATGAAATATGGCCTATATTAATCCTTAGGCCGCCGTGAATGCCAATTTCGTGGTTCCATGCTTTCCCAGCCTCCTCACCACATTCAAAACACTCCCGCCTCCCCCATGGCCCGAGTCGCCCCAAACCCCCGCACATCCGCGCATGCACAAAGGGAACTCTTGGTTCTACCCTGTTGTCAAATACATTTTGGACTCATATCGACACATTAAACACCTATTAGGCGCTATAGCTTCGGAAAATCAAAAATTTTCCACAGGATCCATAGCAATTGTACATTAATTCCTTTGTCCCTAATTTTTGAGTATCTATACCTGGCTTCTCCAATGAGCATGTTGTTGGAGTCATTATATGAGTCAAGAGCCTTCATTGATGACATAGAATCAGATATATAGAGAGAGAGAGAGAGAATGAATATATGAGAGAGGACAGGCACAGAGTTATGTAAACAAACCGGGTGAACACATCTGGTTTGCGTACAAGTTACATTGTGTAGAAGTTGTCTCTACATTGATATGGTAGAATAAATAAAGAGGAACACTCCCATTCTCAGGTGACACCATTTTTAGTAGAAATGACGCTCTGAGTGAGGGCATACGAAAGGAATAATTTTATACGGTTACCCCTAGTAACACATTTTCTCTTATGTTGGAATAGAGAAAACGTTATTCTTGTTATCACTCCTACAAGTCGCATGGCTACCACATCTCATATTTATTTATTTATTTATTTATTTATTTATTTATTTATTTATTTATTTATTTTATGTCTTTGCAAACAGTACATTGAGATTTTGTATTTACAATAGTTGGTTGCAATACAAAGAGAGCCTCTATTATGCCTGGGCATTATGGGTCAACTTAACATTATTGACTTACAGTCTACTTAACACTAAGGAGTATATCATAGTTGTACAGTAGAATATTAATTATAATTGAAGGTCAAGAGAGGGCTGAGCTTGCTACCATCTGCAGCTCATAAGACTGCCATCCCCACGAGCCCCTTTGAGGCGGGGTAGATGGCAGACCAGAGGCCTAGCTTCTCCCTACTAGCCCCGTGAGGGCGGGGAATGTGGCTAGGCCTGGGGACACTTGGTCCCAAAGATGAGGAGGTACTTGTACCTCCTCCCATGGGAGACTTAAGTCTCGAGACACTCCCCAGATAGGGAGCCAAGGCCGGGTCACCACTACTTGGAAAAGACCCGGGCCGGGAGAATACCGGCGAATGAAAAAAAAAAAAAAAAAAAATTATAAATGAATCAAAATTTGTATAATACAAAGATATATTTATATTCGAAAATGCTTTTTGTGAAAACAATGATTCAATTATATTCCTGTCAACAATGGATAAAAGGTTCAATGTGATTGTTTCAGTTATGATGTGGAAGTACATAGGTGAGTAAGTGTGTACTGAGTATTTAGCATTTAGTCTAGGGTGATTAAGTGGCTTTTGAGAAGAGTCTTAAATTGATTTTCAGACTGGGTTACTTTAATATCTTCTGGTAATGAATTCCATATTTTAGGGCCCTTTATGTACATAGAGTTTTTACACAGTGTGATATGGACGCGAGGTATATCAAAAAGAGATCTGTGTCTTGTGTTGTGGTCATGTGTCCTGTTTAGGTTGGTGAGGACAAGTTTGAGTGGAGGGTTTATATTTGCGTGTATTGTTCTGTGTATGTAGTAGGCACATGAATAAGTATGGATGTTCTTAATGGTGAGCAGATTCAGACTTTTGAAAATTGGTGGAGTATGCTGGCGGGAGTGGGAATTTGTTATCATTCTTACTGCTGCCTTTTGCTGGGTTATTAGGGGTTTTAGGTGATTGGATGTTGTTGATCCCCATGCACAAATTCCATATGTAAGATAAGGGTAAATGAGTGAATGGTGCAGTGCCAGGAGAGCTGATTGTGGAACATAGTACCTTATCTTGGATAGTATGCCTACAGTCTTGGAGATTTTCTTGGTGATTTGTTGTATGTGTGTCTGGAACTTAACCTGGAGTTTACCTGGAGAGAGTTCCGGGGGTCAACGCCCCCGCATCCCGGTCTGCGACCAGGCTTCATGGTGGATCAGAGCCTGATCAACTAGGCTGTTACTGCTGGCTGCATGCAACCCAACGTGTGAGCCACAGCCGGCTGGTCAGGTACCGGCTTTAGGTGCTTGTCCAGTGCCAGATTGAAGACAGCCAGGGGTCTATTGGTAATCACCCTTATGTATGCTGGGAGGCAGTTGAACAGTCTTGGGCCCCTGACACTCATTGTGTTGTCTCTTAACGTGCTAGTGACACGCCTGCTTTTCATTGGGGGGATGTTGCATCGTCTGCCGAGTCTTTTGCTTTCGTAGTGAGTGATTTTTGTGTGCAAGTTTGGTACTTGTCCTCTAGGATTTTCCAGGTGTATATAATCATGTATCTCTCCCGCCTGCATTCCAGGGAATACAGGTTCAGGAACTTCAAGCATTCCCAGTAATTGAGGTGTTTTATCTCAGTTATGCGCGCCATGAAGGTTCTCTGTACATTTTCCATGTCAGCAATTTCACCTGCCTTGAAAGGTGCTGTTAGTGTGCAGCAATATTCCAGCCTAGATAGAACAAGCGACCTGAAGAGTGTCATCATGGGCTTGGCATCCCTAGTTTTGAAGGTTCTCATTATCCATCCTGTCATTTTCTAGCAGATGCGATTGATACAACGTTATGGTCCTTGAAGGTGAAATCCTCTGACATGATCACTCCCAGGTCTTTGACGTTTGGTTTTTGCTTTATTGTGTGGTTGGAATTTGTTTTATACTCTGATGAAGTTTTAATTTCCTCACGTTTACCATATCGGAGCAATTGAAATTTCTCATCGTTGAACTTCATATTGTTTTCTGCAGCTCACTGAAAGATTTGGTTGATGTCCACCTGGAGCCTTGCAGTGTCTGCAATGGAAGACACTGTCATGGTCGCACTTGTCGAAGGCTTTTGCAAAGTCTGCATTCTTTTTATCTTCTAGTGCATGTATGACCTTGTCGTAGTGATTCAGTAGCTGAGACAGACAGGAGCGAACTGTTGTAAACCCATGTTGCCCTGGGTTGTGTAATTGATTGGTATCTAGATGGGTGGCGATCTTGCTTCTTAGGACCCTTTCAAAGATTTTTATGATATGGGATGTTAGTGCTATCGGTCTGTAGTTCTTTGCTATTGCTTTACTGCCCCCTTTGTGGAGTGGGGCAATGTCTGTTGTTTTTAGTAACTGTGGGACGACCCCCGTGTCCATGCTCCCTCTCCATAGGATGGTAAAAGCTCGTGATAGGGGCTTCTTGCAGTTCTTGATGAACACGGAGTTCCATGAGTCTGGCCCTGGGGCAGAGCGCATGGGCATGTCATTTATCGCCTGTTTGAAGTCATTTGGCGTCAGGATAATATCAGATAGGCTTGTGTTAACCAAATTCTGTGGCTCTCTCATAAAAAAATCATTTTGATCTTCGACTCTCAGTCTGGTTAGTGGCTTTGCTAAAAACTGAGTCATATTGGGACTTGAGTAGCTCACTCATTTACTTGCTGTCATCTGTGTAGGACCCCTCATGTTTAAATAGGGGCCCAATACTGGACGTTGGTCTCGATTTTGATTTGGCATAAGAAAAGAAATACTTTGGGTTTCTTTCGATTTCATTTATGGCTTTTAGTTCTTCCCGCGATTCCTGACTCCTATAAGATTTCTTTAGGTTAATTTCGATGTTTGCTATTTCTCTGACCAGTGACTCCCTACGCATTTCAGATATATTGACCTCTTTCAGCCGCTCCGTTATTCTTTTCCGTCGCCTGTAAAGGGAGCGCCTGTCTCTTTCTATTTTACATCTACCCCTCCTTTTTCTTAAAGGAATAAGCCTTAAGCATACATCGAGTGCCAACGAGTTGATCTGTTCTAGGCATAAGTTGGGGTCTGTGATGCTTAGTCTATCTTCCCAGCTTATATCGTTTAGAACTTGGTTTACTTGGTCCCACTTTATGTTCTTGGTATTGAAATTGAATTTGGTGAAGGCTCCCTCATGACTAATCTCATTATGTCGGTCTGGGGCTCCGCACATACATGTCTGAACCTCGATTATGTTGTGATCTGAGTATATTGTTTTTGATATGGTGACATTTCGTATCAGATCATCATTGTTAGTGAAGATGAGGTCTAGTGTATTCTCCAGTCTAGTAGGCTCTATTATTTGCTGGTTTAAGTTGAATTTTGTGCAGAGATTTAAAAGCTCGTGTGTGTGTGAGTTCTTATCAGAGATGCCTCCTGGTGTTATTACTGCAACAATATTATTTGCTATATTCCTCCATTTTAGGTGCCTCAAGTTGAAATCCCCCAGGAGCAAGATGTTGAGGGCAGAAGCTGGCAGATTTTCCAGACAGTAGTCAGTTTTTAACAGCTGTCCCTGGAATTGCTGGGACGTTGCATCTGGAGGCTTGTAGACTACCACAATGACTAGGTTTTGGTTCTCGACCTTTACTGCTAAAACTTCCACTACATCATTTGAGGCATTAAGCAGTTCTGTGCAAACAAGTGACTCTGCAATGTACAGGCCAACCCCCCCTCCTTTACGCCTGTTCACTCTGTCACATCTGTATAGGTTGTAATCTGGGATCCATATTTCGTTGTCCAAGTGATCCTTTATGTGGGTCTCTGTGAAAGCCGCGAACATTGCATTTGCCTCTGCAAGCAGTCCACGGATGAAAGGTACTTTGTTGTTTGTTGCTGGCTTTAGACCCTGTATATTTGCAGAGAAGAATGTCATCAGACTGGTGGTATTGGTGGTACTGGGGGGGGACTTTTTTTCCGGCACTAATATCTGTATCTGTTGGTTTGGAGTGGAGGCCATCGACTGTGGTTCCACTTCAGAAATGACTGGATTTCACGTCGATTTCCGCCATTTCCTGCCAGTTTTTTTTTCCTTCCTGGCGCTAAAAAGCCTCTCCCTCTTGAGTGGCTGTGGCTACCCAGGTTTTCCCATGGCTTTGATGTTTTGTATCTTTTTGTCCCCTTTAGATGGTGTGCCGGGCAATTTAAGTTATAGCACAGTCTTTCCTGTACTGAAGAGGGGCACATTTCAGGGTGAAAAAGCTTACAGGAAGGGAGTTTGCATTTTTCTGTTGTCATATGGGAATGGCATTTTCTAGGGTGGTCAAAGTTGCACGTCCCATCTGTTTTTCCAGATTTCCCATGCCAGCAGAAACCAAGTGCATAATATGTGCACAGGCTTGGTTTCCGTTTGCCTTGGGTTTCTGTGTCTGTATTCCCTGTTGGTGCATGTTTGCCTGTCTCATTCCTATCCTCACTAGTACTAACAATGGAGCTCTCGCCAGTTGTTTCTGGTAATATATCCTCACTAATGCTATTGGAGTCCCCTTGTTTGCTATCTCTTGTGGTATTACTAGCTTGTAATGTTGGTTTTATCTTGTCCTTGACTACACTTGTTTCCCCACTACAGGTCCTGTCTCCCTCGGGGTCATTTATATGCATTTCGTCATGCGTACATTTACTGACTACCTAGACAGCACCTCCATCCTCGCCATTTCTGTCTCCCAGGACAGCACCTCCATCCTCTTCATTACTGTCTCCCAGGACAGCACCTCCATCCTCACCATTACTGTCTCCCAGGACAGCACCTCCAGCTTTACCATTTCTGTCACCCAGGACTTCACCTCCAGACTTACAGTTTCTGACTGCATGGTCAGCACCAAGGGCGATACCTTCCAGCCCAGACTTTTTATTTTTCCATCTGTTATAGAATGCTTCCAGGGTTTCTATGAAGGCTGCTCTGATGTTATCCTCTTTTAATACCAACGTGATTTTAATCCACAGATTTATCTCATTTGGGCTTTCTACAACAGATGGGAACATAAAAAGTCTGGGCTGAAAGGTACTGCCCTTGATACTGGCCATGTAGTCAGAAACTGTAAGGCTGGAGGTGATGTCCTGGTAGTCAGTAAATGTGGGGCTGATAGTGCTGTCCTGGGAGACAGTAATGGTGAAGCTGGAGGTGCTGTCCTGGGAGACAGTAATGGTGAAGCTGGAGGTGCTGTCCTGGGAGACAGTAATGGTGAAGCTGGAGATGCTGTCCTGGGAGACAGTAATAGTGAAGCTGAAGATGCTGTCCTGGGAGACAGTAATGGTGAAGTTGGAGATGCTGTCCTGGGAGACAGTAATAGTGAAGCTGAAGATGCTGTCCTGGGAGACAGTAATGGTGAAGCTGGAGGTGCTGTCCTGGGAGACAGTAATAGTGAAGCTGAAGATGCTGTCCTGGGAGACAGTAATAGTGAAGCTGAAGATGCTGTCCTGGGAGACAGTAATGGTGAAGCTGGAGGTGCTGTCCTGGGAGACAGTAATGGTGAAGCTGGAGATGCTGTCCTGGGAGACAGTAATGGTGAAGCTGGAGGTGCTGTCCTGGGAGACAGTAATGGTGAAGCTGGAGGTGCTGTCCTGGGAGACAGTAATGGTGAAGCTGGAGGTGCTGTCCTGGGAGACAGTAATAGTGAAGCTGAAGATGCTGTCCTGGGAGACAGTAATGGTGAAGTTGGAGATGCTGTCCTGGGAGACAGTAATGGTGAAGCTGGAGATTTTGTCCAGGTAGTCGGGAATTATACGCAGGAAGGAATGCATATAAATGACCTCATAGGGGACAGGAGCCGTTATGTGGGGAAACAAGTGTAGTCAAAGATAAGATAAAACCAATATTGCAAACAATAAATACAACAGGAAATAGCAAACAAGAGGACTTCACTAGCAATAGTGAGGATATATTACCAAAAACAACTGGTGGGAGCTCCATTGTTGGTGCTAGGGAAGATAGGAATAAGACAGGTAAACATGCACCAACAGGGAATACAGTCACAGAAACCCAAGGCAAACGGAAACCAAGCCTGTGCACATACTATGCACTTGGTATCTGCAGACATGGGAAATCTGGAAAAAACAGATGGGACGTGCAAACTATGACCACCCTCGAAAATGCCGTGCCCATATAACAACAGGAAAATGCAAACTCCCTTCCTGTAAACTTTTTCACCCTGAAATGTGTACCTCTTCAGTACAGGAAAGACTGTGCTATAACTTAAATTGCCAGGCACACCATCTAAAGGGGACAAAAAGATACAAAACATCCAGGCCATGGGAAAACCTGGGAAGCCACAGCCACTCAAGAGGGAGAGGTTTTTTAGTGCCAGGAAGGAAAAAAAACTGGCAGGAAATGGCAGAAATTGTACACCAAATCCAGTCATTCCTCGAGTGGAACCACAGTCGATGGTCTCCACTCCAAACCAACAGATACAGATACTAATGCCGGAAAAAAAATCCTCCCCCCAGTACCAGCAATACCACCAGTCCAATGACATTCTTCTTTGCAAATATACAGGGTTTAAAGCCAGCAACAAACAACAAAATACCTTTCATCCGTGGACTGCTTGCAGAGGCAAAGGCAATGTTCGCGGCTCTCACTGAGACCCACATAAAGGATCATTTAGACAACGAAATATGGATCCCAGGTTACAACCTATACAGATGTGACAGAGTGAACAGGCAAAAAAAAAGGGGGGGTTGGGGGCCACTTTTCAACACGTTTGAAAACTGAAGCCCAAAATTAGGGAAAAATTTAAAAGGCGGAAAAAAACCCCAAAAAAGGGGGAAAACACCCCAATTTCCCAGGAAAACAGTTTTAAAATTCCATTTTCCCAAAATTTCCAGCTTGCAAATTTTCCCGGGGGTAAATTTTTTCCACCGAATGCATTTTTTTGCAATTTCCAGTAGGAGCCAAAATTCAAAAAGGCGGAACAGGCCCAAGGGAAAAAGGTTTTAAACAAAATTCTTAGTTATTATCTTTACAAAAAATTGGGAAAGAAAAAATTTTTTTTTTTTTAAGTCACTTTTTAAACCCTGCCTTTTATTTCAAAAAGTGGAAATTAAGCAAAGGGTTTAGAAAACCCCAAGCCGATAAAAAAAATTTTTTTTAAAAATTTGGACACTGGGGCCCCAAAACTCCGAAAAAAACTTGGTTTAAAAGGGGGAAAATGAAATAAAAAATTTTGTTGAATACCGGGGGCAGTTGAAAAAAAATTCACACGGCTTTAAATCTCTGCACAAAATTCAATTTAACCAGCAATAAAGAGCCTAAAAGGGGAAAACAACCCTTTTCCCAAAAAATTGATAAAAATGTCCCATATCAAAACAATTATCAGATCAAACATAATTGGGTTCAGCATGTATGGCAGAGCCCCGACCGACAAATGGATTAGTCAGAGGGAGCATTTACCAAAATTTAACTTCAAAAACAAAAAAATAAAAAGGGACCCTGTAAACCCAAATCCCAACGATAAAGCTGGGAAGTTACTAAAACACGCCCCAACTTATGCTAGAAAGATTAAATTGGTGGACTGATGTATGCACAAAGATTTTCCCTTTAAAAAAAGGAGGGTAGATGTAAAAAAGAAAGAGACGGCGCCTTTTTTAAGGCGACGGAAAAATAACAGAGCGGGTAAAAAGAGTCAATCTATTGAAAAGGTAGGGAGCATGGTCAGAGAATTTGAAAATCGAATTAAGCTAAAGGAATTTTTTAGGATCAGGAATCGCGGGAAAAACTAAAAACCTAAATGAAATGAAGAAAACCCCAAAGTATTTTTTCCTATGCCCAAAACAAGTCGAGAACAACGTCCAGTATTTTGGGCCCCTTTCTTAAACAGAGGGTCCTACACAGTGACAGAAGGAAAGAGTGAGCTATCAAGTCCAATATGACTCGTTTTTTAGCAAGCCACTAACCAGTGAGGTCGAAAATCAAAATGAATTTTTTATAGAGAGCCCAGAATTTGGTTAACCCAAAACCCATCTGATGTTATCCTGACGCCCAAATGACTTCGAACAGGCGATAAAATGCTGCCCTGCACTCTGCCCAGGGCCCCGATATGGAAAATCCGTGTTTTATCAAGAAAATGCAAAAGCCCTTACGAGCCTTTACCATCCTATGGAGAGGGAGCAGGACACGGGGGGGCGTCCCCACAGTTATAAAAACAACAGACATAGCCCCACTCCACAAAGGGGGCAGTAAAGCAACAGCAAAGAACTACAGACCGATAGCACTAACATCCCATATCATAAAAATCTTTGAAAGAGTCCTAAGAAGCAAGATCACCATCCATCTAGAAACCCATCAGTTACACAACCCAGGGCAACATGGGTTTAGAACAGGTCGCTCCTGTCTGTCTCAACTACTGGATCACTACGACAAGGTCCTAGATGCACTAGAAGACAAAAAGAATGCAGATGTAATATATACAGACTTTGCAAAAGCCTTCGACAAGTGTGACCATGGTGTAATAGCGCACAAAATGCGTGCTAAAGGAATAACAGGAAAAGTCGGTCGATGAATCTATAATTTCCTCACTAACAGAACACAGAGAGTAGTAGTCAACAGAGTAAAGTCCAAGGCAGGCACGGTGAAAAGCTCTGTTCCACAAGGCACAGTACTCACTCCCATCTTGTTCCTCATCCTCATATCTGACATAGACAAGGATGTCAGCCACAGCATCGTGTCTTCCTTTGCAGATGACACCCGAATCTGCATAACAGTGTCTTCCATTGAGACACTGCAAGGCTCCAGGCGGACATCAACCAAATCTTTCAGTGGGCTGCAGAAAACAATATGAAGTTCAACGATGAGAAATTTCAATTACTCAGATATGGTAAACACGAGGAAATTAAATCTTCATCAGAGTACAAAACAAATTCTGGCCACAAAATAGAGCGAAACACCAACGTCAAAGACCTGGGAGTGATCATGTCGGAGGATCTCACCTTCAAGGACCATAACATTGTATCGATCGCATCTGCTAGAAAAATGACAGGATGGATAATGAGAACCTTCAAAACTAGGGATGCCAAGCCCATGATGACACTCTTCAGGTCACTTGTTCTATCTAGGCTGGAATATTGCTGCACACTAACAGCACCTTTCAAGGCAGGTGAAATTGCTGACCTAGAAAATGTACGGAGAACCTTCAAGGCGCGCATAACGGAGATAAAACACCTCAATTACTGGGAGCGCTTGAGGTTCCTAAACCTGTATTCCCTGGAATGCAGGAGGGAGGGATACATGATTATATACACCTGGAAAATCCTAGAGGGACTAGTACCGAACTTGCACACGAAAATCACTCACTACGAAAGCAAAAGACTTGGCAGACGATGCAACATCCCCCCAATGAAAAGCAGGGGTGTCACTAGCACGTTAAGAGACCATACAATAAGTGTCAGGGGCCCGAGATGTTCAAATGCTCCAGATACCCATCCCTCCCACCACTCGCTTCCCATCCCTTCCCACCAGCTCACTTCCCATCCCTCCCACCAGCTCGCTTCCCCATCCCTCTCACCAGCAACAACCCTTCCCATCCCTCCCACCAGCGCCCTTTCCCATCCCTCCCACCAGGGCGCTTCCCCACACTCCCACCAGCTCGCTTCCCATCCCACCACCCGCCAGCTCGCTACCCATCCAACCCCCAGTACCCTTCCCAATCCCTCCAAATCAGAACCTTTCCACCCCTCCCACCCGACACCTACTCACCCTCCCACCAGCTCGCTTCCGACCCTCCCACCAGCTCGCTTCCATCCTCCCACAAGCTTCGCTTCCTCAACCCCAACCAGCACTCCGTTCCCATCTCTCCCACCAGCACCCATCCCATCTCTCCACTAGCAGATCGCTCCCCATCCCTCCCACCAGCTCGCTTCCCATCCCACCCAACAGAACCCTTCCCACCCCTCCCCACCACACCCATACCAATCCCTCTCACCATCCTTGCTCCCATCCCTCCCACCACACCAATCCCATCCCTCCCAACCAGCTCGCCTCCCAATCCCTCCCACCAGCTCGCTTCCCATCCCTCCCACCAGCACGCATTCCCATCCCCTCCCACCAGCTCACTTCCCATCCCCCCACCCGCTCGCTCCAATCCCTCTCACCCGCACCCTTCCCATCCCTCCCACCAGCGCCCATTCCATCCCTCCCACCAGGTCGCTTCCCTCCATCTCCCACCACTCGCTTCCCATCCTCCCACCAGCTCGCTTCAATCCTCCCAACCACCTCGCTTCCCAACCCTCCACCAGCACGCTTCCCATCCTCCCACCAGCTCGCTTCCCAATCCCTCCCACACAGCTCGTTTCCCCAACCCTCCCACCTATCTCGACTTCCCATCCTCCCACCAGCCCGCTTTCCCAATCTCTCACCAGCACCCTTCCCCATCCCCTCCCCACCAGCACTTCCTTTTCCATCCCTCCCACCAGGTCGCTACCATCTCTCCCATCAGCACGCTTCCCATCCCTCCCACCAGCTCGCTTCCAATCCCTCCCACCACCTAGCTTCCAATCCCTCCCCACCACCTCGCTTCCCAACCCTCCCACCAGCTCGCTTCCCCAACCCTCCCACCAGCTCGCTTCCCTCCTCCCACCCAGCTCGCTTCCCAACCCTCCGACCAGCACCTTTCCCATCCATCCACCAGCTCGCTTCCCCATCCCTCCCACCAGCCTGCTTCTCATCCCTCCCACCCAGCACCTCCCATCCCTCCCACCAGCTCGTTCAACATCCCTCCGCATCCACTCGCCCCGCATCCCACCCACCAGCCCGCTTCCCATCCCTCCGCACGCAGCTCGCTTTCCCATCTCTCCCACCACTCGCTTCCAATCCCTCCCACCAGCTCGCTTCCAACACCCACCGCTTCGCGCCTCCCATCCCTCCCACAGCACACCTTACCCACCCTCCCACAAGCACCCAACCCCCATCCCTCCCACCATCACCCAACCGATCCTCCTCCACTCGCTTCCCAACCCTCCCACCACTCGCTATTCCAACCCTCCCCATCAGCTCGCTGTCCCATTCCCACCCACCAGCCGCTTCTCATCCTTCCCACCAGCACCTTCCCATCCCTCCCACCATCACCCTTCTCCGATCCCTCCCACCAGCTAGCTCGTTTCCCATCCCTCCCACCAGCTCGCATTCCGATCCTTCCCACCAGCTCGCTTCCCATCCCCCCACCAGTTGCTTCCCATCCCTCCCACCAGCTCGCTTACTCTCACCTTCCCACCAGCACCCTTCCATCCCCCCACCATCACCGCTTCTCGATCCCTCCCACCAGCTCGTTTCCCATCCCTCCCACCACCTCGCTTCCCAACCCTCCCACCAGCTCGCTTCCCAATCCTCCCATGAGCTCGTTTACCAACCCTCCCACCAGCTCGCATCCCATCCCCCCCTCCCACCCACCAGCTCACGTCCAATCCCTCCCACCAGCCCACTTCCCATCCCTACAACCAGCACCCTTTCCCATCCCTCCACCAGCACCCTTTCCCATCCTCCCACCAGGTCGCTTACCATCTCTCCCATCAGCTCGCTCCCACCTCTCTCCCACCAGCTCGTTACCCAACCCTCCACCAGCATCCCTTCCCCATCCCCTCCTACAAGCACCCTTCCCACCCACCACACAATTCCCCTTCCGATCACCTCCTACCACTCGTTCCCATCCCTTCCACCAGCTCGCTCCCATCCCTCCCACCAGCTCGCTTCACCATCCCTCCCACCAGCTCGTTTCCCATCCCCCCACCAGCCTCGCTCCCATTCCCCCCACCAGCACCCTTCCCATCCTCCACCATCACCCTTCCCATCCCTCCCACGGCACCCTCCCATCCCCTCCCCCAGCACCCTTCCCATCCCTCCCACCATCACCTTTTCCCATCCCTCCACCATCACCCTCCATCCCTCCCACCACAACCCTTCCCATTCCCTCCCACCACAACCTTCCCCCTCCCTCCCACCAGCACACCTTCCCCATCCCTCCCACTCACAAACCTTTCCCCTCCCTCCCAACAGCAACCTTTCTCATCCCTCCCACCACACCTTCACATCCCTCCCACCAGCACCCATCTCATCCCTCCCACCAGACCCCTTCCATCCCTCCCACCAGCACCTTCCCCATCCTCCCACCAGCAACCCTATCCCATGGCTCCCACCAGCCACTCCCATCCCCCCACCAGCAACCTTCCCATCCCTCCCACCAGCACCCTCCCATCCCTCCCACCAGTACCCTTCCCATCCCTCCCACCAGCACCCTTCCCATCCCTCTCACCAGCACCCTTCCCATCCCTCCACCAGCACCCTTCCCATGGCTCCCACCAGCACCCTTCCCATCCCTCCCACCACAACCTTCCCATCCCTCCCACCAGCACCCTTCCCATCCCCCACCAGCACCCTTGCCATCCCCCACCAGCACCCTTCCCATCCCTCCCACCAGCACCCTTCTCCATCCCTCCCCCCACACCCTTCCATCCCTCCCACAAGCACCCTTCCCATCCCTCCCACCAGCACCCTTTCCCATTCCTCCCACCACACCCTTTCCCATCCCTCCCACCAGCACCCTTCCCATCCCCCCACCACAACCTTCCCATCCTCCCACCAGCACCCTTCCCATCCCTCCCACCAGCACCCTTCCCATCCCTCCCGACCACAACCTTCCATCCCTCCCTCCAGCAACCCTTGCCCATCCCTCCCAACCACACCCTTCCCAAACCCCCCCCAGCAACTCCCACCCTCCACACAGCACCCTTCCCATCCCTCCCACCGGCTCGCTTCCCATCCCTCCCACCAGCAACCTCTTCCATCCCCCCACCGGCTCGCATCCCATCCCTCCCACCAGCACCCTTCCCATCCCTCCCACCAGCTCCCTTCCCATCCCCCACCGGCTCCGCTTTTCCCATCCCTCCTCCCACCAGCCCCTTCCCCATGCCTCCCCCTGCTCGCTTCCCATCCCTCCCACCAGCACCCATCCCATTTCCCTCCACCGTCACCTTCCCATCCCTCCACCACAACCTTCCCATCCCTCCTACAAGCTCCCTTCCCCACCCTCCCACCAGCACCCTTCCCCATCCCTCCCACCAGCAACCTAACCCATCCCTCCCCAACAGCACCCTTCCCATCCCTTCCACATGCACCCTTCCCCATCCCTCCCACCCAGCACCCTTCCCATCCCTCCCACCAGCCCCTTCCATCCCTCCCACCATCAACCTACCCATATCCTCCTCCCCACCAGCACCTTCCCATCCCTCCCACAAGCCCCTTTCCATCCCTCCCACCAGCACCCTTCCATCCCTCCCCACAAGCACACCCTTCCCATCCCTCCCACCAGCACCCTTCCCATCCCTCCACCATCACCCTACCCATCCCTCCCACCAAGCACCCTTCCCAACCCGCCACAAGCACCCTTCCCATCCCTCCCCACCAGCACCCTTCCCATCCCCCACCAGCAACCCTGTACCCATACCCTCCCACCAGCAACCTTCCCCTCCCTCCCAACCCCACACCCTTCCCCATCCCTCCCAACATTAACCCTTCCATCCCCCTCCCACCACACCCTTTCCCATCGCCTCCCACCAGCAACCTTTCCCATCCCTCCCACCGCTCACTTCCCAACCTCCCACCAGCACCCTTCCCATTCCCCTCACCGGCTCGCTTTCCCATCCCTCCCACCAGCACCCTTCCCATCCCTCCCACTCAGCACCACTTCCCATTCCCCTCCCACCGGCTCGCTTCCCAATCCTGCCACCAGCACCCTTCCCATCCCTCCCACCGGCACGCTCCATCCCCTCCACCAGCAACCTTCCCCATCGCACCTCCCACAAGCCTCCCTTCCCATCCCTCCCACACAGCAACCTACCCATCCCTCCCACCAGCAACCCTTCCCATCCCTCCCACAAGCACTCTTCCCATCCCTCCCACCAGACCCTTCCCATCCCTCCCCACTCAGCAACCTTCCCCCCCCTCCCACCAGCACCCTTCCCCTCCCTCCCACCAGCAACCCTTCCCATCCCTCCCACCAGCACCCTTCCCATCCCCTCCCACCAGCACCCTTCCCATCCCTCCCACCAACACCCTTCCCATGTCAGCATAGTTCCTGATCCCTGTATCCCAGTATTATATAGCATAGCATAGCATCAACCATGTGCTTTATACACGAGACCCTCGTAGCAGTGGCTTTGTGTTACGTCACGCGGGATCACCACAGGAGGCTCATTCCTCTGTCCCGTCTCACTCTGGCGTCAGACCAAACAGGCGTAGACAGCAAGGACCCCAAACTGGGGCTCCTCATCCTCATCTCAGTCTGACAATATAGTAACCACCAACAAGAGTGTCTACGTTCCATCCTGCGATATCTCCATATTAAGAAACCCTACGATAAATGGTGCCCAGCGTGAGAGAACACTGTAATTCTGACGATACAGCGATTTTGGAGATAAATTTTCGACAGCAAGACGGCCATTTCGTGTCACCAGTAGGCCTATCGACTTACCGAGATTCACCCAGCCAGCTACTCACCAGCTTCTACATTATCACTGGTCATCTCTTGTAATTATGTTTCCTGCTTTTTGGCATCACTCACGCAGGGTTGACCTCGAGTTGCAAATAAGCCAGCTTCCAGTCTGTGGTGGGGGAGACAAACAACCGAGTCCAGCCCAGCCTAGTCTACTCCATCCAATTAATTTGCCCTGCCAAGCCAGCTTCCACCCCTGCTGTGCCATCTTGTGAAGTTATCAAGCTAATTCTGTGTGAAGGTTTAAGATACGCCCTGCTAGCAACTAACCCAAGTGTCTTACCCCAGTACTCCGAGCAAGCCACTTGAGTAGTCTTCATCTCTTGTGATTTCAAGCTCCACAGCATTCTGAGTGTCTGTAATTTTTTTTCCTTGTCATCCTTGTGGTGTTTGTAGTATTTCGTGGGTTTATATTTAAGCCAGTTCGGCTTAGAATTATCTTCGCGGCAGTGTGGGTGTTCTCAGAGAGCTTACGACTTTCAACGCATAAGCCAGCCACTCACGATCACGTGTGTCGCCTCATTGCCGGTCTCAAACGCCTCAACCAGCCATTTCCCCCACAAACCCAACTAACAGACGCCATTACAACTCACCTACCTCATCAGTGTTTTGGTGGCACTGCTAAGGTTGTAGCACCATAAATTTAAGGACCACAAGGGGGTCAAGAGGCTAGAGTGTTGTCGCGGCCCATCTTTAAAAGCCTCCTATGTGTTTGTCATCGCCGATATTAAGCGCAATCTACGATCATCGTGCAGAGGACAGCAGCAAGACGATATAAACAATCCATCAATACTCATTCTTCAAGTTTTACAAGCGATAATATTTTTTTTTAAGAGACATTTGCGAGTGTGAGACATTTCTTGTGTTCCCAGTGAATTTTTTTATCTTAGTGGACATTCAGTGACCTCTTGATCCAGACAACATGTTTTTCATGTCCTTAATTGCATTAATTTTCTTTTAATCCCTTAATTCTGTGTTAATTTTCGTGCATCTATTTTATATCTGTTGTGTTGTGTAATCTTTTTACACCTTGAAGTAATACTTAGTGATTCCTTTGTTGTGTGTGCCACATATAGCAATAAGAACTTGTGTTTTAACTTCAGAATTCCATGAATTATTCAGAAATTATTCCCTCATATTCGCATCAACAACTCAGTATGTCTGTTAATATTTTTTTTCTTCCTAGACTTTGTGTCTTTTTTTTTTTGTACCCTGTGTTGTTGAACAGTCTTGTTTTCATATTCATTTATATTCCGCCAGTGTTTAATTTTTCCCCTTATTTTCCACAGACAATAGTGCCATTATTAAAGTGCAAGTAAACAAGAACTCACTTTCTACTGGTCTCCATATCTACAGTGTCTCCATATCTACTGTGTCTCCATATCTACTGTGTCTCCATATCTACTGTGTCTCCATATCTACAGTGTCTCCATATCTACTGTCACTCGTGAGGACCATTGAGTTACCTTAATATATTAAATCTTCCTTTTAAATTATAACATTCGAACATTAAATTATAACATTCGTACATTATAACATTCGTACATTAAATTATAACATTCGAACATTAAATTATAACATTCGTACATTAAATTATAACATTCGAACATTAAATTATAACATTCGTACATTAGCTACCTTCTTATTGTGTATTTAAATCGGTTAATTTTTTAAGAAATGTTACTTAACTGAAGACATTGTTAATATAACTTCCTTTATTATTAAACATAATGAATAGTTAACTGCACAAGAATACAAATAAATAATCTACGTATAATATTAGAATAAATTTACCAAAATATATTGTTTCCCAGATTGCATTCTTGTGTATATATATTTCTTAATGTGTACGATATACTTATCTCTACCCTATCATAGTCTAAATCATTTTTTAATTGAATTAGCATAGATATTAGTAATGTCCAGAGGGGCTGAGGAAGGGTTGTTGAGGTGGTTTCGGACATGTGGAGATATGGAGCGAAACAGAGTGACTTCAAGGATGTAATCAGTCTGTAGTGGAAGGAAGGCGGGGTAGGGGTCCGGCCTAGGAAAGGTTGGAGGGAGGGGTAAAGAAGGTTTTGTGTGCGAGGGCTTGGCTTCCAGCAGGCAGCGTGAGCGGGTTATTGAAATGAGTGAATGAGACAAATGTTTTTTAATACTTGACGTTGCTGTTGAGTGTGAGCAAAGTAACATTATGAAGGGTTTTCAGGGAACCGGCAGGCCGGACTGAGGTCCTTGGAATGGAAGTACAGTGCCTGCACTCTGAAGAGGTGTTAAATGTAGCAGTTTAAAAAAACTGTAGTGGTAAAGCACCCTTCTGGCAAGACAGTGATGGAGTGAATGATGGTGAAAGTTTTTTCTTATTTCGGGCCACCCTGCCATGGTGGGCCAACCCTGCCTTGGTGCCACCCTGCCTTGGTGGCCACCCTGCCTTGATGGGCCCCACCCTGCCTTGGTGCCACCCTGCCTTGTGCCACCCCCCCCTGGGCCCCCCCCCTTCTTGATGGGCCACCCTGCCTTGGTGGCCCCACCCTGCCCTTGATGGCCACCCTGCCTTGGTGGCCACCCCTGCCTTGATTGCCACCCCTGCCTTGGGTGCCACCCTGCCTGGTGGCCACCCCCAGCCTTGATGGGCCACCGCCTGCATTGGTGCCACCCTGCCTTGGTGGCCACCCTGGCCTTGGTGGCCACCTGCCTTGAAGGGCACCACTGCCTTGGTGGCCACCCTGCCTTGGTGGCCACCCTCCTTGGTGGCCCCCTGCCTTGATGCCACCCTGCCTTTGCCACCTGCTTGTGGCCACCCTGCTTAGGGGGCCACCCTCCTTGGAGGCCACCCTGCCTGGTGGCCACCCTGCCTGGTGGCCACCCTGCCTTGATGGCCCACCTGCCTTGGTGGCCACCCTGCCTGGTGCCACCCTGCCTTGGTGCCACCCGCCTTGATAGGTCCCCCTGCCTTGGTGGCCACCCTGCCTTGAAGCCCCTCCTGCCTTGGTGTCCACCCAGCCTAGTGCCCCCTCCCTTGGTGGCCACCCTGCCTTGATGGGCCACCCTGCCTTGGTGCCACCCTGCCTTGAAGGGCCACCCCTGCCTTGGTGGCCACCCCGGCCTGGTGGCCACCCTGCTTGGTGGCCACCCTTGCCTTGATGGGCCTAACCCAGCCTCGTGGCCACCCTGGCCTTGGTAGCCACCCTGCCTTGGTGGCCACCCTGCCTTGATGGCCCACCCTGCCTTGGTGGCCACCCAGAGTGGCCTTTGATGGGCCACACCCGCTTGTGGCCCCCTGCCTTGATGGGCCACCCTGCCTTGATGGGCCACCCTGCCTTGGTGCCACCCCTGACTTGGTACACCCTGCCTTGGTGGCGCACCCTGCCTTGATGGCCAACCCTGCCTTGGTGGCCACCCTGGCCTTGATGGCCACCCTGCCTTGTGGCCACCCTGCTTGAAGGCCCACCCTGCCTTGGGCATGGCCCACCCTGCCTTGATGGGCCACCCTGCCTGATGGCCAACCTCCCCTGCCTTGGGTGGCCACCCTGCTTGGTGGCCACCCTGCTTGATGGGCCTCCCTCCTTGTGGCCACCCAGCCTTGATGGGCACCCTGCCTTTGAATGGGCCACCCTGCCCTGCCTTGGTGGCCACCCTGGCCTTGATGGGCCACCCTGCCTTGGTGGCCAACCTGCCTTGATGGGCCACCCTGCCTGGTGGCCACACCTAGCCTTGGTGGCCACCCTGCTTGTGCCACCCTGCTTGATGGGCCACCCTGCCTTGAGGCCACCCATGCCTTGGTGGCCACCCTGCCTTGATGGGCCACCCTCCTTGGTGGCCACCCTGCCTTGATGGGCCAACCCTGCCTTTGGTGGCCGACCCCCTGCCTTGATGGGCCACACCTGCCTTGGTGGCCACCCTGCCTTGATGGGCCACCCTGCCTTGGTGGCCACCCTGCCTTGGTGGGCCACCCTGCCTTGGTGGCCACCCTGCCTTGGCTGGGCCCCCTGCATTGTGATGTGCCACCCTGCCTTGGTGGCCACCCTGCCATGTGGGCCACCCTGCCCTTGGTGGCCACCCTGCCTTGATGGGACACCCTGCCTTGGTGCCACCCTGCCTTGGTGGCCACCCTGCCTTGGTGCCCACCCCTGGCCCTTGGTGGGCCACCCTGCCTTGGTGGCCACCCTGCCTTGCCGGCCACATTGCACCTGAGGTCCTCAGGAACCAACCTGCAACCGCTCAAGCTGACTACTTCAGCATTGCTCGCCTCATTACCCGTATGGACATCTTGTGTAATGGTGACCTGCAAGTCTGGGTCCAGCAAGCATTGTTCATGGATATGAACCGGCGACCTAACCTTAAAGTACTCCAAGAGTACTGAGGGGGGGGACTGCGTATCGCTCCTATACATTGAGTTTACATTGCCCATTACTCTGTTTATAAAGGAACTGTTATCAAAAAAAGACACGAAGCAGAGTATGTAGTAACAAAAAAAAAAAAAAAAAAAAAAAAAAAAAACAGAGGTGATAGTATAGAGGTGTATTTATGTAGGTGTAAAACCTGGTTTTATTAAATGTCTGGTATTAAACCTTTGTAACCGACACTCAACAAATTTTTTATAAAAAGACTCCGCATATGCTACATATATATATATATATATAATATATAAGATATATATATATATATATATATATAAATAAATATATATATATATATATATATATATATATAATATATATATAAATATATGGCAGTAGTACAGCTACGATTGTAGTGACAGTAGTACAGCTGAAGACTAGTGACAGTATAACAGCTGAGACAGTAGTGACAGTAGTACAGCTGAGAGACTAGTGAACAGTAGTACAGCTGATACAGTATGACCGTAGTACAGCTGAGAGACAAGTGACCAGTAAGTACAGCTGAACAGTAGTGACAATAGTACAGCTGAGAGACTAGTGACAGTAGTACAGCTGAGAGACTAGTGACAGTAGTACAGCTGAGAGACTAGTGACAGTAGTACAGCTGAGAGACTAGTGACAGTAGTACAGCTGAGAGACAGTAGTGACAGTAGTACAGCTGAGAGACAGTAGTGACAGTAAGATAAGATAAGATAAGATAAGATTTCGTTCGGATTTTTAACCCCGGAGGGTTAGCCACCCAGGATAACCCAAGAAAGTCAGTGCGTCATCGAGAAAGTCAGCTGAGAGACAGTAGTGACAGTAGTACAGCTGAGAGACTAGTGACAGTAGTACAGCTGAGAGACTAGTGACAGTAGTACAGCTGAGACACAAGTGACAGTAGTACAGCTGAGACAGTAGTGACAGTAGTACAGCTGAGAGACTAGTGACAGTAGTACAGCTGAGAGACTAGTGACAGTAGTACAGCTGAGAGACAGTAGTGACAGTAGTACAGCTGAGACCGTAGTAACAGTAGATACAGCTGAGAGACTAGTGACATATACAGCTGAGAGACTAGTGACAGTAGTAACAGCTTAGACAGTAGTGACAGTAATACAGCTAGAGATAGTGACAGTAGAACAGCTGAGAGACAGTAAGTGAACATAGTACAGCTGAGAGACAGTAGTGACAGTAGTACCGCTGAGAGACAAGTGACAGTAGTACAGCGAGAACTAGTGGATCAGTAGTACAGCTGAGAAGCATGGACAGTAGTAACAGCTGAGACAGTAGTGACAGTAGTACAGCTGAGACGTAGTGAACAGTAGTACAAGCTGAGAGAATAGTGACAGTAGTACAGCTGAGAGACTAGTGACAGTTAAAGTACAGCTGAAGACAGTAGTGACAGTATTTACAGCTGAGACAGTAGTAACAGTAGTACAGCTGAGAACTTATGACAGTAGTACAGCTGATAGACATATGACAGTATAACAGCTAGACAGTAGTGACAGTAGTACAGCTGAGAGACTATGACAGTAGTACAGCTGAACAGTAGTGACAGTATACAGCTGAGAGACTATGGACAGTAGTACAGCTGAGAGACTAGTGACAGTAGTACAGCTGAGAGACAGTAATGACAGTAGTACAGCGGAGACAGTAGTAACAGTAAGTACAGCTGAGAGACAAGCGACCAGTAGTATCAGCTGAGAGACTAGTGACAGTTAAGTTACGGCTGAGAAAAGAAATACCAGAGTAGTGACAGTAGTAACAGTCTGAGAGACGAGTGACAGTAGTACAGCTGAGACTGTAGTGACAGTAGTATAAGCTGAGAGACTAGTGACAGAAGTACAGCTGAGAGACAGTAGGACAGTATAGTACAGCTGAGAGACCAATGACAGTAGTACAGCTGAGAGTACTAGTGACAGTAAGTACAGCTGAAGACAGTAGTGACAGTAGTACAGCTTAGAGACTAGTGAAGTAGTACAGCTGAGACAGTAGTGGACAGTTAGAACAGCTGAGAGACTAGTGACAGTAAACACAGTCTGAGACAGTAGTGACAGTAGTACAGCTAAGACTAGTGACAGTAGTACAGCTTTGAGAGACAGTAGTGACGTAGTACAGTTGATTCAGTTGGGTTTGACGACTTATCGCAGAAGTTAGCATATTAAATGTAAAAAAAAACAAAACCAGACAGGCACAATATGTGGACATAACAATACATAAAATAAGAACCACATGAGACACTGAAAGTTAACACCACTTTTGTTGCTTTGACACTAACATACCAAGTTAAGGCACCATGGATAAAACTGGAGAGACGGCAGCCATGACACAAGTTAAGGCAGCCAGGATAATACTGGAGAGGACGGCAGCCATGAAAAAAGTTAAAGGCAGCCAGGATATACTGAGAGGACGGCAGCCATGACCAGGAGTTAAGGGCAGCCCAGGATATACTGGAGAGGACGGCAGCCATGACACACGTTTAAGGCAGCAGGATATACTGGAGAGTACGGCACCATGACACAAGTTAAGGAGCCAGGATATACGGGAGAGGACGGCAGCCATGACACAAGTAAGGCAGCCAGGATAATACTGGAAGAGGACGGCGCCATGACAACAGAAGTTAAGGCAGCCAGGATATACTGTGAGAGGACGGCAGCCATGGATAAAAGATAAGGCAGCCAGGATATACTGGAGAGGACGGCAGCCATGACACATAGTTAGGCAAGCCAGATATACTGGAGAGGACGGCAGCCATGACACAAGTTAAGGCAGCCAGGATATACTGGAGAGGAACGCAGCCATGATAAAAGTGAAGCCGCCAGATAAACTGGAGAGGACGCAGCCATGGACACAATTTAAGGCAGCCAGGATATACTGGAAGGGACGGCAGCCATGACACAAGTTAAGGCAGCCAGGATATACAGGAGAGGACGGCAGCCATGACACAAGTATAAGGCAGCCAGGTATACTGGAGAGACGGCACCATGAATAAAAGTTAAGAGGCAGCCAGATATACTGGAGAGGCCTGCAGCCATGAACACAAGTTAAGGCAGCCAGGAATATACTGGAGAGGACGGCAGCCATGACTCAACAATTAAGGCCCAGATATACTGGAGAGGACGGCAGCCATGACCACAAGTTTTAAGGCAGAGCCCCAGGATATCTTGGAGAGGACGGCAGCCATGATTAAAAGTAAGGCAGCCAGAATATACGGAGAGGACGGCAGCCATGACACAATTAAGGCCGCCCTGATATACTGGAGAGACGGCAGCCATGACACAAGTTAAGAGCATCCAGGATATACTGGAGAGGACGCAGCCATGATAAAATTAAGGCAGCCAGGATATACTGGAGAGAGACGGCAGCCATGACACAAGTAAGGCAGCCAGGATAATACTGGAGAGGACGGCAGCATGACACAAGTTAAAGCAGCCATGATAACTGGAAGGACGGGGCAAGCCCCCCCCGCCATGAACAAGTTTAAGGAGGCAAGCCAGGATATACTGGAGAGGAACGGCAGCTCCATGATTTAAGTTAAGGCAGACCAGGATATACTGAGAGGACGGCAGCCATGACACAATTTAAGGCAGCCAGATATACTGGAGAGGACGGCAGCCAGACCAAAAGTTAAGGCAGCCAGGATATCCTGGAGAGGACTGCAGCCATTGATAAAAGTATAAGGCAGGCCAGGAGATACTGGAGAGGACGAGCCATGACAAAAGTTTAAGGCGCCAGGATATACTGGATAGGACGGCCAGGCCATGAAACACAAGTTGAAGGCAGCCAGGATATACTGGAGAGGACGGGCAGCCATGACACAATTAAGGCAGCCAGGATATACTGGAGAGACGGCAGCCATGATAAAAGTTAAGGCAGCCAGATATACTGGAGAGGACGCAGCCATGACACAAGTTAAGGCAGCCAGGATATACTGGAGAGGACGGGCATCCATGACACTTAGTTAATGCAGCCAGGAATATAACTGGAGAGGACTGCAGCAGACACAAGTTAAGGCAGCCAGGATATACTGGAGAGGATGGCAGCCATGATAAAGTTAAGGCAGCCAGATATACTGGAGAGGGAAACGGCAGCCATGACCCAAGATAAGGCAGCCAGGATTACTGGAGAGGACGGCAGCCATGCAGAATAAGTGGTAGAAAATAAAAGAAGGGAAATGGGAGATAGTAGTGAAAGAAGTAATGCAGTAGTGGGAAGTAACAGTAATGGTAGTGAATGGGAGCTATTCGTAGTTGTAGTTGTAGTAGTAGTAGTAGTAGTATAGTAGTAGTATAGTAGTATAATAGTAAGTAGTAGTAGTAGTATAGTATCGTAGTATAGTAAGGTGGTTTTATGAACAATAAACACTGCAATAGAAGATATTGTACCAAGAAGGTGGGACTAAAAAATCATAGACGGTAACACATCCAGGCATAAGCGAGAAAAGCAAAGAAAATATAGAAATGTTTGAATAGTGTAAGAAAGAGAAAGAAATAAGAGAAAGGTCAAGTTACCATGTTGTGAACTATGGAACAATTGACAATATTATGAGGAATGAAGACATGTACTGATACAAGACAGGACCAAGATTTCATAATTAGGAAAGTTAATATATAAGTGAAATGGTTCAGCAAGACGGTGTCTGTAAAACACTACAAATAATTTATATTCAACAAGTAATGTACAAGTTATACCTTCCTACCTAACATCAATGACATACTAATATTTAGAAAGCCGCTTGTTAAGTAGAACATTTCTGGAGAATTAGGTCCAGTTTTTGTCCAGGATGCGACCCCCACCATCTACAGCACCCAGGTAACCATGTTTATTGATGGCGAACATAGACAAGCAGTATAAACAAACACTACCATGTTTCTATCCTCTCTGGGAAACGAACCTAGATGATGTGTCGTGTGAAAGGAGAGCTGGAGGCCACCAGTACACGGGCTACCGTAAGTGCAGACCAGTGTTGCAGAATACTAGTAATAAATGACCTGTGGTGTCTAACATGACAGTAAAGGAAGTGATTCCCTTCCCATCCCTCCCAACCTGCTCCCCTTCCCATCCTTCCCAACTGCTACCTACCCATCCCTCCCACCTACTATCTCCCCATCCTCCCACCTGATTTCTACCTCCCTCCCTCCTGCCTGCACCTCCATCCATCCCACCTGCACCCTTTCCCCATCCCTCCCACCTCAACCATTCCCATCCTCCCACCCTGCTACCTTTCCCATCCATTCCACCTGCTACCTTCCCATCCTTCCCACCTGCTTAACTTCCAAACCATTCCACCGCACTCTCCAATCCCTCCCACCTGCACCCTTCCAATCCCTCCCACCTGCTCCCTTTCCATCCCTCTCACCTGGCACCCTTCCAATCCCTCCCACCTGCTCCCTTCCCATCCCTCCCCACCCTGCTACCTTCCCATCCCTCCCCACCTCTACTTCCCATCCATGCCACCTGCAAAACCCTTCCCATCCCTCCCACCTGCTCCCTTCCCATCCATCCCACCAGCACCCTGCACTTCCTCCCACCAGCACCCTTCCCATCCCTTCCCACCATGCAACCCGTCCCATTCCCTCCCACCGCCTACCTTCTCCCATCCCTCCCACCTGCTACCTTCCCATCCTCCCCACCTGCTTACCTTCCCCACCCTCCCCGCCACCTGCTACCTTCCCATCCCTCCCTCCTGCTACCTTCCCATCCATACCAACTGCACCCTTCCCATCCTCTCCTCCCACCGCCTCCTCCCTTCCCTCCCACCTGCTACTTCCCATCCCCTCCCACCTGCTACCTTCCCCATCCCCCCCACCTGCTACCTAACGCATCCTCTCCACCTACTCCTTCCAATCCCACCCACTCAGTTCGCTCCTCAAATCCCTCCCACCAGCTCGCTTCCATCCCGCCAACCATCACCATTCCCATTCCCTCCCACCAGCACCATTCCATCCCTCCCCACCAGCACCCTTCCCATCCCTCCCACCAGCTCGCCTTCCCATCCCTCCCACCAGCTCGCATCTCATCCCACCCAACCAGCTCGCACCCCCATCCCTCCAAGAGCACGCTTCCCAACCCTCCCACACAGCTCGTTACCATCCCTCCCAACCATCTCGCTTCCCGTCCCTCCCACCACTCGCTTCCCAATTCCATCCCACCAGCTCGCTTCCCACCCCTCCCACCAGCTCGCTTCCCAAACCGCTCCCACCAGCTCGCTTCCCAACCCTCCCACCAGGTCGCGTCCCATCCTCCCACCAGCTCGCTTCCCATCCCTCCCACCAGCTTCACTTCCCATCCCCCCACCTCACTTCCAGTCCCTCCACCACTCGCTTCCCCTCCCTCCCACCAGCTCGCTTCAAATCCCTCCACCACTTGCTCCCCATCCCTCCCCCAGCTTGCTCCTCCTCCTCCCACAGCGGCCTTCCCACCCCCCCCACTCAGCTCACTTCCCATCCCTCCCACCAGCTCGCTTCTCATCTCCCCACAGCCCCCTTCCCATTCCCTAACCCCAGCCGCTCACCCCACCCACCAGTTCGCTCCCATCCCCCCCCGCCAGCTCGCTTCCCATCCACGCCCCAGACCCTTCCCCATCCCTCCAATCAGCAACCTTTCATCCCTTCCCACCGGGCACCCTTCCATCCCTCACACCAGCTCGCTCCCCCGACCTTCCCACACGGCTCACTTCCCATTCCTCCCACAAGCTCGCTTCCCAGGCCCCTACCAGCACCCGTCCCACTCTCCCACCAGCACCCTTCCCATCTCTCCCACCAGATCGCTCCCCATCCCTCCCACCAGCTGCTTCCCATCCCACCCAACAGCAACCCTTTCCCACCCACCCCCAACACCCTTCAATCACCTCCTCACCAGCTTCGCTACCCTCCCTCCCACCAGTACAATTCCCATCCCTCCCACCAGCTCGCTCCTCCACCCTCCCACCAGCTCGCTACCCATCCCTCCCACCACTCGCTTCCCATCCCTTCCCACCAGCTCACTTCCCATCCCTCCCACCAGCTCGCTTCCCCATCCCTCTCACCAGCAACAACCCTTCCCATCCCTCCCACCAGCGCCCTTTCCCATCCCTCCCACCAGGGCGCTTCCCCACACTCCCACCAGCTCGCTTCCCATCCCACCACCCGCCAGCTCGCTACCCATCCAACCCCCAGTACCCTTCCCAATCCCTCCAAATCAGAACCTTTCCACCCCTCCCACCCGACACCTACTCACCCTCCCACCAGCTCGCTTCCGACCCTCCCACCAGCTCGCTTCCATCCTCCCACAAGCTTCGCTTCCTCAACCCCAACCAGCACTCCGTTCCCATCTCTCCCACCAGCACCCATCCCATCTCTCCACTAGCAGATCGCTCCCCATCCCTCCCACCAGCTCGCTTCCCATCCCACCCAACAGAACCCTTCCCACCCCTCCCCACCACACCCATACCAATCCCTCTCACCATCCTTGCTCCCATCCCTCCCACCACACCAATCCCATCCCTCCCAACCAGCTCGCCTCCCAATCCCTCCCACCAGCTCGCTTCCCATCCCTCCCACCAGCACGCATTCCCATCCCCTCCCACCAGCTCACTTCCCATCCCCCCACCCGCTCGCTCCAATCCCTCTCACCCGCACCCTTCCCATCCCTCCCACCAGCGCCCATTCCATCCCTCCCACCAGGTCGCTTCCCTCCATCTCCCACCACTCGCTTCCCATCCTCCCACCAGCTCGCTTCAATCCTCCCAACCACCTCGCTTCCCAACCCTCCACCAGCACGCTTCCCATCCTCCCACCAGCTCGCTTCCCAATCCCTCCCACACAGCTCGTTTCCCCAACCCTCCCACCTATCTCGACTTCCCATCCTCCCACCAGCCCGCTTTCCCAATCTCTCACCAGCACCCTTCCCCATCCCCTCCCCACCAGCACTTCCTTTTCCATCCCTCCCACCAGGTCGCTACCATCTCTCCCATCAGCACGCTTCCCATCCCTCCCACCAGCTCGCTTCCAATCCCTCCCACCACCTAGCTTCCAATCCCTCCCCACCACCTCGCTTCCCAACCCTCCCACCAGCTCGCTTCCCCAACCCTCCCACCAGCTCGCTTCCCTCCTCCCACCCAGCTCGCTTCCCAACCCTCCGACCAGCACCTTTCCCATCCATCCACCAGCTCGCTTCCCCATCCCTCCCACCAGCCTGCTTCTCATCCCTCCCACCCAGCACCTCCCATCCCTCCCACCAGCTCGTTCAACATCCCTCCGCATCCACTCGCCCCGCATCCCACCCACCAGCCCGCTTCCCATCCCTCCGCACGCAGCTCGCTTTCCCATCTCTCCCACCACTCGCTTCCAATCCCTCCCACCAGCTCGCTTCCAACACCCACCGCTTCGCGCCTCCCATCCCTCCCACAGCACACCTTACCCACCCTCCCACAAGCACCCAACCCCCATCCCTCCCACCATCACCCAACCGATCCTCCTCCACTCGCTTCCCAACCCTCCCACCACTCGCTATTCCAACCCTCCCCATCAGCTCGCTGTCCCATTCCCACCCACCAGCCGCTTCTCATCCTTCCCACCAGCACCTTCCCATCCCTCCCACCATCACCCTTCTCCGATCCCTCCCACCAGCTAGCTCGTTTCCCATCCCTCCCACCAGCTCGCATTCCGATCCTTCCCACCAGCTCGCTTCCCATCCCCCCACCAGTTGCTTCCCATCCCTCCCACCAGCTCGCTTACTCTCACCTTCCCACCAGCACCCTTCCATCCCCCCACCATCACCGCTTCTCGATCCCTCCCACCAGCTCGTTTCCCATCCCTCCCACCACCTCGCTTCCCAACCCTCCCACCAGCTCGCTTCCCAATCCTCCCATGAGCTCGTTTACCAACCCTCCCACCAGCTCGCATCCCATCCCCCCCTCCCACCCACCAGCTCACGTCCAATCCCTCCCACCAGCCCACTTCCCATCCCTACAACCAGCACCCTTTCCCATCCCTCCACCAGCACCCTTTCCCATCCTCCCACCAGGTCGCTTACCATCTCTCCCATCAGCTCGCTCCCACCTCTCTCCCACCAGCTCGTTACCCAACCCTCCACCAGCATCCCTTCCCCATCCCCTCCTACAAGCACCCTTCCCACCCACCACACAATTCCCCTTCCGATCACCTCCTACCACTCGTTCCCATCCCTTCCACCAGCTCGCTCCCATCCCTCCCACCAGCTCGCTTCACCATCCCTCCCACCAGCTCGTTTCCCATCCCCCCACCAGCCTCGCTCCCATTCCCCCCACCAGCACCCTTCCCATCCTCCACCATCACCCTTCCCATCCCTCCCACGGCACCCTCCCATCCCCTCCCCCAGCACCCTTCCCATCCCTCCCACCATCACCTTTTCCCATCCCTCCACCATCACCCTCCATCCCTCCCACCACAACCCTTCCCATTCCCTCCCACCACAACCTTCCCCCTCCCTCCCACCAGCACACCTTCCCCATCCCTCCCACTCACAAACCTTTCCCCTCCCTCCCAACAGCAACCTTTCTCATCCCTCCCACCACACCTTCACATCCCTCCCACCAGCACCCATCTCATCCCTCCCACCAGACCCCTTCCATCCCTCCCACCAGCACCTTCCCCATCCTCCCACCAGCAACCCTATCCCATGGCTCCCACCAGCCACTCCCATCCCCCCACCAGCAACCTTCCCATCCCTCCCACCAGCACCCTCCCATCCCTCCCACCAGTACCCTTCCCATCCCTCCCACCAGCACCCTTCCCATCCCTCTCACCAGCACCCTTCCCATCCCTCCACCAGCACCCTTCCCATGGCTCCCACCAGCACCCTTCCCATCCCTCCCACCACAACCTTCCCATCCCTCCCACCAGCACCCTTCCCATCCCCCACCAGCACCCTTGCCATCCCCCACCAGCACCCTTCCCATCCCTCCCACCAGCACCCTTCTCCATCCCTCCCCCCACACCCTTCCATCCCTCCCACAAGCACCCTTCCCATCCCTCCCACCAGCACCCTTTCCCATTCCTCCCACCACACCCTTTCCCATCCCTCCCACCAGCACCCTTCCCATCCCCCCACCACAACCTTCCCATCCTCCCACCAGCACCCTTCCCATCCCTCCCACCAGCACCCTTCCCATCCCTCCCGACCACAACCTTCCATCCCTCCCTCCAGCAACCCTTGCCCATCCCTCCCAACCACACCCTTCCCAAACCCCCCCCAGCAACTCCCACCCTCCACACAGCACCCTTCCCATCCCTCCCACCGGCTCGCTTCCCATCCCTCCCACCAGCAACCTCTTCCATCCCCCCACCGGCTCGCATCCCATCCCTCCCACCAGCACCCTTCCCATCCCTCCCACCAGCTCCCTTCCCATCCCCCACCGGCTCCGCTTTTCCCATCCCTCCTCCCACCAGCCCCTTCCCCATGCCTCCCCCTGCTCGCTTCCCATCCCTCCCACCAGCACCCATCCCATTTCCCTCCACCGTCACCTTCCCATCCCTCCACCACAACCTTCCCATCCCTCCTACAAGCTCCCTTCCCCACCCTCCCACCAGCACCCTTCCCCATCCCTCCCACCAGCAACCTAACCCATCCCTCCCCAACAGCACCCTTCCCATCCCTTCCACATGCACCCTTCCCCATCCCTCCCACCCAGCACCCTTCCCATCCCTCCCACCAGCCCCTTCCATCCCTCCCACCATCAACCTACCCATATCCTCCTCCCCACCAGCACCTTCCCATCCCTCCCACAAGCCCCTTTCCATCCCTCCCACCAGCACCCTTCCATCCCTCCCCACAAGCACACCCTTCCCATCCCTCCCACCAGCACCCTTCCCATCCCTCCACCATCACCCTACCCATCCCTCCCACCAAGCACCCTTCCCAACCCGCCACAAGCACCCTTCCCATCCCTCCCCACCAGCACCCTTCCCATCCCCCACCAGCAACCCTGTACCCATACCCTCCCACCAGCAACCTTCCCCTCCCTCCCAACCCCACACCCTTCCCCATCCCTCCCAACATTAACCCTTCCATCCCCCTCCCACCACACCCTTTCCCATCGCCTCCCACCAGCAACCTTTCCCATCCCTCCCACCGCTCACTTCCCAACCTCCCACCAGCACCCTTCCCATTCCCCTCACCGGCTCGCTTTCCCATCCCTCCCACCAGCACCCTTCCCATCCCTCCCACTCAGCACCACTTCCCATTCCCCTCCCACCGGCTCGCTTCCCAATCCTGCCACCAGCACCCTTCCCATCCCTCCCACCGGCACGCTCCATCCCCTCCACCAGCAACCTTCCCCATCGCACCTCCCACAAGCCTCCCTTCCCATCCCTCCCACACAGCAACCTACCCATCCCTCCCACCAGCAACCCTTCCCATCCCTCCCACAAGCACTCTTCCCATCCCTCCCACCAGACCCTTCCCATCCCTCCCCACTCAGCAACCTTCCCCCCCCTCCCACCAGCACCCTTCCCCTCCCTCCCACCAGCAACCCTTCCCATCCCTCCCACCAGCACCCTTCCCATCCCCTCCCACCAGCACCCTTCCCATCCCTCCCACCAACACCCTTCCCATGTCAGCATAGTTCCTGATCCCTGTATCCCAGTATTATATAGCATAGCATAGCATCAACCATGTGCTTTATACACGAGACCCTCGTAGCAGTGGCTTTGTGTTACGTCACGCGGGATCACCACAGGAGGCTCATTCCTCTGTCCCGTCTCACTCTGGCGTCAGACCAAACAGGCGTAGACAGCAAGGACCCCAAACTGGGGCTCCTCATCCTCATCTCAGTCTGACAATATAGTAACCACCAACAAGAGTGTCTACGTTCCATCCTGCGATATCTCCATATTAAGAAACCCTACGATAAATGGTGCCCAGCGTGAGAGAACACTGTAATTCTGACGATACAGCGATTTTGGAGATAAATTTTCGACAGCAAGACGGCCATTTCGTGTCACCAGTAGGCCTATCGACTTACCGAGATTCACCCAGCCAGCTACTCACCAGCTTCTACATTATCACTGGTCATCTCTTGTAATTATGTTTCCTGCTTTTTGGCATCACTCACGCAGGGTTGACCTCGAGTTGCAAATAAGCCAGCTTCCAGTCTGTGGTGGGGGAGACAAACAACCGAGTCCAGCCCAGCCTAGTCTACTCCATCCAATTAATTTGCCCTGCCAAGCCAGCTTCCACCCCTGCTGTGCCATCTTGTGAAGTTATCAAGCTAATTCTGTGTGAAGGTTTAAGATACGCCCTGCTAGCAACTAACCCAAGTGTCTTACCCCAGTACTCCGAGCAAGCCACTTGAGTAGTCTTCATCTCTTGTGATTTCAAGCTCCACAGCATTCTGAGTGTCTGTAATTTTTTTTCCTTGTCATCCTTGTGGTGTTTGTAGTATTTCGTGGGTTTATATTTAAGCCAGTTCGGCTTAGAATTATCTTCGCGGCAGTGTGGGTGTTCTCAGTGAGGCTTACGACGTTCAACCCATAAGCCCAGCCACTCACGATCACGTGTGTCGCACCATTGCCGGTCTCAGACGCCTCACTCAGCCATTACCCACAAACCCAACTACAGTCGGCCATTACAACTCACCTACCTCATCAGTGTTTTGGTGCACTGCTAAGGGGTTGTAGCACCATATTTTAAGGACCACATAGGGGGTCAAGAGCTAGAGTGTGTGCGCCGCATCTTTAAAACCCTCCTATGTGTTTCTATCGCCGATTTAAGCGCAATTCTACGATCATCTGTGCAGAGGACAGCAGCAAGACGATATAAACAATCCATCAATCTCATTCTTCAAGTGTTACAGCGATAATATTTTTTTTTAGAGACATTTGCGAGTGTTGAGACATTTCTTTGTGTTCCCAGTGAATTTTTTTCTTAGTGACATTCAGTGACTCTTGATCAGACTCAGTGTTTATCATGTACTGATTGCATTAATTTCTTTTAATCTCCTTAATTCTGTGTTAATTTTCGTGCATTATTTTATATCTGTTGTGTTGTGTATCTTTTTATACACTTGAAGTAAGTACTTAGTGTTTCCTTTGTTGTGTGTGCAACATATGAGCAATATAGAACTTGTGTTTAAACTTCAGAATTCCAGTGAATTAATTCAGTAATTTTTCACCTCATATTCTGCATCACAACTCAGTGTTGTCTGTTAATTTTTTTTCTTCCTAGCATTTGTGTATTTTTGTTTTGTTCCCTGTGTGTTGAACATTCTTGTGTTCATATTCTTTTATTCAGCCAGTGTTTAATTTGTCTTATTTCCACAGACAATAGTGCCATTATTAAAGTGCAAGCAAGAACTCACTTTTACAAAATTTTTAACACATCGTTTCATTGCAAGAAAATTCTAGTACTGTGTTTATGTTGATGTGTTGTGTTCTGCATCACTGTAAGTGTTCAACCCCCTGTTTTATGTATTTTTTGCACCTATTATTTTTTTATCGTAAGGGTTCTTAAATGGAGATATCGCAGGATGAAAGTAGACACACTTGTAGGATGGTTACTATATTGTCAGACTGAGATGAGGAATGGAGCCCCAGTTGCCTTGCCTGTCTACGCCTGTATGGTCTGCCGCCGAGTGAGGACGGGACAGAGGAATGAGCCTCCTCGTGTGCATCCCGTGACGTCACACAAAGCCACAGGCCTACGAGGGGTCTCGTGTCTAAAGCACATGGATGATGCTACTGCTATGCTATACCAGCACCCTTCCCATCCCTCCCACCAGCAACCTTCCCATCCCTCCCACCAGCACCCTTCCCATGGCTCCCACCAGCACCCTTCCCATCCCTCCCACCAGCACCCTTCCCATCCCTCCCACCAGCACCCTTGCCATCCCTCCCACCAGCAACCTTCCCATCCCTCCCACCAGCACCCTTCCCATCCCTCCCACCAGCACCCTTCCCATCCCCCCCACCAGCACCCTTCCCATCTTTCCCACCAGCACCCTTCCCATCCCTCCCACCAGCACCCTTGCCACCCTCCCACCAGCAACCTTCCCATCCCTCCCACCAGCACCCTTCCCATCCTCCCCCCCAGCACCCTTGCCATCCCTCCCACCAGCACCTTCCCATCCCTCCCACCAGCACCCTTCCCATCCCTCCCACCAGCACCCTTCCCATCCCTCCCACCAGCACCCTTCCCATCCCTCCCACCAGCAACCTTCCCATCCCTCCCACCAGCACCCTTCCCATCCCTCCCACCAGCACCCTTCCATCCCTCCCACCAGCACCCTTCCCATCCCTCCCACCAGCACCCTTCCCATCCCTCCCACCAGCACCCTTCCCATCCCTCCCACCAGGCTCGATCCTCCGTCCGTGTGAGTCATACAACACAAGTAGTGGTAGGGGCCAATTCTTCATACTTTTACCATATAAACATCGCACTAAGTGCTAAACCGGAAGTGTAAGTTTGATGTATATGTCGTGCCGAATAGGTAAAACTTGCTATTTTGGGTTGGATAGCAATTCTCTTCTTGCCGAATAAGACAAGCGAAATTTGTGTATGCAATAATATGGCATAAATCATTCTGAACCTAACGAAAACAATGTTTTTTTTTGTTTGTTTGTTAATTATTAAATCACTATAAACTTATCTAAAATATATTTAGTTGGATTAGACTAAATGAAATTTCGCTGGTTATAATAAGGTCAGGTAAGTTTCCTAAGGTTCTTTTGGTACAAAATTATTAATTTTTACATTAACATAAATGAAAATATATATCTTTAAACGTATAAGAGAAAGTTTTAGAAAATACTTAATTTTAAATGAGTACTAACTGGCCAGCTTTTACCTATTCGGCACGACATATACATATGCTATGGCTCGGTTGACAGCTCCCTCAGGTCACACACCGACTGTCCGTGATTCGATCACCGGCATGGGTGAAAACTATGGACATTATTTTCTTACTCATTGTGCCCCTGTTATCCTGAGTGTTAGTCTTCCTCCCTGGTTGAACATTAAAATGGTATAAAATACCGACAGGTTGTTAGGTAAGACACATATGCAACAGTTAGGTATCTTTATTTCGAAACGTTTCGCCTACACAGTAGGCTTCTTCAGTCGAGTACAGAAAAGTTGATAGAAGCAGAAGAGACTTGAAGACGATGTAATCAGTCCATCACCCTTAAAGTTTTGAGGTGGTCAGTCCCTCAGTCTGGAGAAGAGCATTGTTCCATAGTATGGAACAATATGGAGATGAAGTGACAGGATGGAGCCTTATATAGCGCCAAGAGGTGAGACGTAGGTCACTAGAAGAGGTAAGAACTCAGATGTTGAGAGGTCAGGTCCCTCTCAAATCCAGCGTTCTCACTAGTAGAGGTTGTCGAAGTTGATTGCAGGTCTGTACCAAGATACCCTTGTGTTGCAGTGTCAGACAGATTGAACATTAAAATGGTATAAAATACCGACAGGTTGTTAGGTATGACACATCTGCTTCTATCAACTTTTCTGTACTCGACTGAAGAAGCCTACTGTGTAGGCGAAACGTTTCGAAATAAAGATACCTAACTGTTGCATATGTGTCTTACCTAACAACCTCGCGGGTTTTGTAAGAACATAAACATGGAGGAACACTGCAGAAGGCCTACTGGCCCATACAACGCAGGACCTCATCAAAAGACCTCTACCCAAAGCTACCCATGAAATAACTCCTGACCCAATGACACCAATCAAACACAGCCCCTCCCACTCATATATTTGTCCAGTCTCTTCTTAAAGCTACCCAAGGTCCTAGCCTCTATCACCCCACTGGGAAGACTGTTCCACGCATCTACAACTCTGTTAGAAAACCAGTACTTACCTATGTCCTTTCTAAATCTAAATTTATCCAACTTAAATCCATTATTCCTGGTTCTTACCTGGTTCGACACCCTCAGTACTTTATTAATGTCTCCCTTGTTTATGCCCGTCATCCACTTATACACTTCAATGATATCTCCCCTCATTCTACGCCTCTCCAGAGAGTGGAGATTTAAGGCTTTAAGTCTATCTTCATACGGGAGGTTCCTTACACAGTAAATCATTTTAGTCATTCTTCTCTGTATGTTCTCTAATGAGTCTATGTCCATCCTGTAGTAAGGGGACCAAAACTGAGCAGCATAATCTAAATGAGGCCTCACTAGTGATGTATAGAGCTGTAAAATAACTTTTGGACTTCTGTTACTTATGCTTCTTGAGATAAATCCAAGTAATCTGTTGGCCTTGTTGCACACACTAAGGCACTGCTGTCTTGGCTTTAGATTTCTGCTTACCATGACTCCCAAGTCCTTTTTCACATTCTGTATGACCAAGCTCTACTTCACCTAGATTATAGCTTCGAGGGTTATTTTCATTACCAAGGGCAAGTACCTTACACTTATCCACATTAAACTTCATCTGCCATTTTTTAGACCAAGACATTAATTTGTTCAAATCGTCCTGGAGTTCATTGATATCCTCCTCAGAGTGAATTATACGGCCTATCTTTGTATCATCAGCAAACTTACTCATGTCACTAGTAATCCCTTCATCAAGGTCATTAATGTAAATTATGAACAGGAGAGGGCCTACAACTGATCCTTGTGGAACGCCACTAGTGACTAATCCCCATTCAGATTTCACTCCATTAATGGTAACTCTCTGCTTTCTATTGGTAATCCATGCCTCAATCCATGCTAGAACTTTAGCTCCTATACCATGAGCTGCCACTTTTCTTAAGAGTCTCTTGTGAGGTACTCTGTCGAAGGCTTTACTAAAATCCAAATAAACAATATCATATTCCTTATCACTGTCAACTGCCTCAAATGTTCTATTGAAGAACATCAGTAAGTTTGTCAGGCAGGAACGACCTCTCGTGAATCCATGCTGAGATTCATTTATCAAGTTATGCTCTTCAAGGTGACTTCTGATAATGTCAGCTATAATTGATTCTAATAACTTGCCCACTATAGATGTCAGGCTTATTGGACGGTAATTTGAAGGAGTGGACTTATCCCCTGATTTGAATATAGGAACCACATTAGCCATCTTCCACAACTCTGGCACAACACCGGTAAGGATGGACGCATTGAATACACTCGTTAATGGCTGACTAAGCTCCATCTTGCATTCCTTAAGTACCCTTGAAAACAACTCATCGGGTCCCGGGGACTTATTTTGTTTCAGTTTGTCTATCTGTTTAATAACCATGTCCCTCGTGACAGTAATATTAGTTAACTTAAATTCATCAGAAACTAAATAATTGTTAATTACTGGAATCTCATTTACATCTTCCTGTGTAAAAACTGACAAAAAATAGTCATTAAATAAGGAACACATTTCCAGTTCATTATCCGTCAGCTGTCCATTCCCAGATTTCAGAGGTCCTACTTTTTCCTTCACCTTCGTCCTATACACTTGAAAGAACCCCTTTGGATTAGTCTTTGATTCATTAGCAACTCTAATTTCATAGTCACGTTTAGCCTTTCTAATCGCCTTTTTTACTTCTCTTTTAAGCTGAACATATTGGTCAGTAAGGTTAACCTCTCCTCTTCTGATGCGCCTATAAATTCCCCTTTTCTCCCCTTATAGATGCTTTAGCCTCCTGTTAACCCATTTGGGATCGTTATTATTAGACCTAATTTCTCTCTGGGGAATGTATATACTCTGGGCACTGTGTACATTATTAAGAAAACAATCATAAAAGCAGATCCCTTCATATTCATAAGTATGATTATCGTCAATAAAATCATTAGCTAGATAACCCCAATCAAGATTAGACAAATGTTCCCTAAGTCCATTATAATCGGCAGAACGAAAATCAGGGATTTTTACTGTATTATCATTATTCTTGCATTCCAAATTAATGCTAAAAGTGATGGATTTGTGATCACTTGCGCCAAGCTCTTCAGTGATCTCCAGATTATTCACGAGTGTTTCCTTATTTGACAAGACTAGGTCTAGCAAATTATTACCTCTGGTAGGCTCAGTTACACTCTGTTTCAGAAAACAGTCCTGAACTGTTTCCATGAAGTCACTGGACTCTAGATTACCTGTCAAAGAATTCCAGTCAATTTGGCTAAAGTTAAAGTCCCCCTTACTATGACTATGAAAACTGTGCCCCGGAACCCTAACAATTTCGCCCCCAAAGAAGTCCCCCTCTATCGTGATCCAACCAGGGGGCCCGGTATATTACACCAAGAATTAGTTTTTTTTTAAACCCCCCCAACAATTTTAACCCAAACAACTCTGTTACTGCTCCATCTATTTTTAAAAACCTGTTTTTATGAAACAATTAATTTTTTTCCCTTCGAACAAAAATGCAACCCCTCCCCCCCCCCCCCCCAAATTAAAACCCTACCACATTGAACAACTTAAATCCCTGAATATTACACTCAGCAGCTTATCCCACTCTTTAAACATACCACTTTTTCATTAATGCAATAAATACCCAAAGTTTCCCAGCACATGCTACCAAACTAGTTCATTAATTTTTTTTTCTTCATTTCGCCCTGTTAGCATAAAAAAACCATAAATATTTTTTTTTCCCCTTCCCTTTTTTCCTTTTTCATTTTTGTTTTTACAAAAATTTCTGAAATTATCTTTAAACCCCAAGTTACTCCATGCCCGTTACTATTAAGATTCTTAAATCAAACCCATAAGTAAAATATCCATACTCATTATTAATCATTTCTAAACCCATCCCACTAACTAACCCCCTGTTTTAAAGTCCAACAACCCCCTCAACTGATTTAAAGCAAAAAAAACCCACACCTGCCCTGGTTTTAATTTAACCCCATCCCTGGCTACATGCCTTTCGGCCATAAAATTTTTGGCCCCATTGTCAATGAATGGAAACTGCATTATCCTTACGTGTTTATCCGGCCAAAAATTTAAATACCAATTGCCCTGGACCCAAACCCTTCATTTAAACCCAAAACCCCTCTTCTTGGCAAAATGGGCCCATATAACAGGGCCGGGCCCCCCCCTTCTTCCTAATCTTTTCTATAGCTGTCCTGAACTTTTTTAACTAAATCCCCACTTCTAAAGCTTGCCTACTCATTTCCCAAACACTGAGGGAAAAAATAGGGGTTGGGTCCCCCTTACCGTTCATTATTTGTCCCAAACCGGGTAACAATTTTCCCCCAAACCCCGCCCCCGGGAAAACATACCCCCTTTTTCCCCCTACTCCTGCTTTCAAGGGAGAATGCCCTATCCATGTATTTCCCAAACCCGGCTAAACCCCAACAACAACAATATTTTTACCTTCCCTTTTTGTCCCTTCGTCGTGACGATCCCAGAAATCCCCCCACATTTGTCGGAGCCCCGAGTAATATCTCCCCTCTCTTCAGTAAAATCCCCTCCTCTCTTCAGTAAAAACTCTCCTCTCTTTAGTAATATCTCTCCTCTCTTCGTAATATCTCCCCTCTCTTCAGTAATATTTTCCCCCCCTCTTCAGTAATATCTCCCCCTCTTCAGAATACTCTCCTCTTTTCAGTAAAATTTCCCCCCTCTTCATAATATCTCCTCCTCTCCCTTTAGTAATAAACTCTTTCCCCTCTTCATAATATCTCTCCTCTCTTTTAGTAATATCTCTCCCTCTTCATAATAATTTTCCCCTCTTTATAATATCTCTCCCCCTCTTTTTATAATATTTTCCCTCTCTTCAGTAATATCTCTCCTCTCCTCAGTAAAATCTCTCCTCTCCTCAGTAAAATCTCCCTCTCTTCATAATATTCCAACCCCCTCCCCCTCAATAAATCCCTCCTCTCTTTTAGTAAAATCTCCCCCTCTTCAGTAATTCTCCCCTCTCCTCGTAATAACTTTTCCTCTCTTTTAGTAAATTATCTCCCCTCTCTTTTAGGAATATCCCCCCTCTCCTCAATAACATCTCTCCTCTCTTCATAATATCTCCCCTTTTTTTCAGTAATAACTCTCCTCTTTTTCAGAAAAAAATCTTCCTCTCCTTTTAGAAAAATTTCTTCCCCCTTCAGTAATATCTCTCCTCTCTTTATAATATCTCCCTCCCCTCAGTAAATATCTCTCCTCTCCTCCCTAATTTTCTCCCCTCCCTCAGTAATATCTCCCTCCCCTTCAAATAATAACTCCCCCTTTCCCCAAAATATCTCTCCCCCTCTTTAGTAATATCTCCCCTCCTTCAGTAATTCTCCCCTCCCCCTCAGAAAAAATCTCTCCTCTCTTCAAAAATCTCCCCTCTCTTCATAAAAAATCTCCCCTCTCTTCATTTAAAATTTCCCCCCCCTCGATGTATCCAAGGCCCTTTTTTTCCTCTAAGAAAAAAGGGGGAGTAGTGTAAAACAGAAAGAGACAGGGCATCCCCTTTTCAGGCGACGAAAAAAAATAAAAGAGCGGCTAAAAGAGGTCCCAAAATATCTGGGAAATTTCTAGGGGGACACGGTCAAGAAATAGCAAGCATCGAACCCTTTAACTAAAAAAAATCCCCTTTTGGGGTCAGGAATCGCGGGGAAAAACTAAAAGCCATAAAAGAAACGAAGGAAACCCAAAGTATTTCCTTTCTCCTATGCCAAAAACAAAAAACGGAACAACGCCAGTATTTGGGGGCCCCCACTTAAAAAAAAGATGGTTCCCCACAAAAAGATGAAAAGCAAGGAAAGAGTGAGCATCTCAAGTCCCAATATGACTCATTTTTAGCAAGCCGCTAGCCAGACTGAGAGCGAAGATCAAAAAAGAAATTTTTTTTTAGAGAGCCACAAAATTTGATTAACACAAGCCCATCCAATGTTTTTCCTGACCCAAATGACTTTTGAACGGCGATAAATTTACATTTCCCCCTGCACCCCTGCCCCAGGGCCCCGACTCATGGGGGAACCCCTGTGTTCATCAAGGAAAGGGAAAAAAGCCCCTATCACGGGCCTTTTCCTTCCTATGGAAGGGGGGGCATGGACACGGGGGGCTCCCACAGTTTTCAAAAAAAAAACAACCCTAGCCCCACTCCAAAAGGGGGCAGTAAAGCAACAGCAAAGAACTACAGAACCCAAAAGCAAATAACATCCCCCTATCATAAAAACTTTTAAAGGGTCCTAAGAAAAACAAGATCCCAAAAACCCCCCCATCTAGAAACCCATCAGTTACCCAAACCCAGGGCAACATGGGTTTTGAAAAAGGTCGCTCCTGTCTGGCTCAACTATTGGGGGTCACTACGACAAGGTCCAAAAAAGCACTAAAAAAACCCCAAAAAAAATGGGAGATGTAAATATACAGACCCTTTTCAAAAGCCTTCGACAAGTGTGGGCCATGGCGGTTTAAAAGGGGCACAAAAAGCGTGCTAAAGGAATAAAAGGAAAAGTCCGGTTTTATGGATCATAAATTTTCCCCACTAACCCGGGAAAACAGAGAGTATCGTCAACAGGGGTAAAGTCCGGGGGGCTACGGGGGAAAACTCTGTTTTTCCCCAAGGCACAGAAATTCGCTCCATCTTGTTCCTCATCCTCATATCCGACATAGACAAGGATGTCAGCCACAGCACCGTGTTTACCTGGAGTTTACCTGGAGAGAGTTCCGGGGGTCAACGCCCCCGCGGCCCGGTCTGTGACCAGGCCTCCTGGTGGATCAGAGACCTGATCAACCAGGCTGTTGCTGCTGGCTGCACGCAAACCAACGAACGAGCCAGAGCCCGGCTGATCAGGAACTGACTTTAGGTGCTTGTCCAGTGCCAGCTTGAAGACTGCCAGGGGTCTGTTGGTAATCCCCCTTATGTGTGCTGGGAGGCAGTTGAACAGTCTCGGGCCCTGACACTTATTGTATGGTCTCTTAACGTGCTAGTGAACCCCTGCTTTTCATTGGGGGGATGGTGCATCGTCTGCCAAGTCTTTTGCTTTCGTAGTGAGTGATTTTCGTGTGCAGTTCGGTACTTAGTCCCTCTAGGATTTCCAGGTGTATATAATCATGTATCTCTCCCTCCTGCATTCCAGGGAATACAGGTTCAGGAACCTCAAGCGCTCCCAATAATTGAGGTGTTTTATCTCCGTTATGCGCGCCGTGAAAGTTCTCTGTACATTTTCTAGGTCGGCAATTTCACCTGCCTTGAAAGGTGCTGTTAGTGTGCAGCAATATTCCAGCCTAGATAGAACAAGTGACCTGAAGAGTGTCATCATGGGCTTGGCCTCCCTAGTTTTGAGGTTCTCATTATCCATCCTGTCATTTTTCTAGCAGATGCGATTGATACAATGTTATGGTCCTTGAAGGTGAGATATTCCGACATGATCACTCCCAGGTCTTTGACGTTGGTGTTTCGCTCTATTTTGTGGCCAGAATTTGTTTTGTACTCTGATGAAGATTTAATTTCCTCATGTTTACCATATCGAGTAATTGAAATTTCTCATCGTTGAACTTCATATTGTTTTTCTGCAGCCCACTGAAAGATTTGGTTGATGTCCGCCTGGAGCTTTGCAGTGTCTGCAATGGAAGACACTGTCATACAGATTCGGGTGTCATCTGCAAAGGAAGACACGGTGCTGTGGCTGACATCCTTGTCTATGTCGGATACAAGGATGAGGAACAAGATGGGAGCGAGTACTGTGCCTTGTGGAACAGAGCTTTTCACCGTAGCTGCCTCGGACTTTACTCTGTTGACGACTACTCTCTGTGTTCTGTTAGTGAGGAAATTATAGATCATCGACCGACTTTTCCTGTTATTCCTTTAGCACGCATTTTGTGCGCTATTACGCCATGGTCACACTTGTCGAAGGCTTTTGCAAAGTCTGTATATATTACACCTGCATTCTTTTTGTCTTCTAGTGCATTTAGGACCTTGTCGTAGTGATCCAATAGTTGAGACAGACAGGAGCGACCTGTTCTAAACCCATGTTGCCCTGGGTTGTGTAACTGATGGGTTTCTAGATGGGTGGTGATCTTGCTTCTTAGGAGACTTTCAAAGATTTTTATGATATGGGATGTTAGTGCTATTGGTCTGTAGTTCTTTGCTGTTGCTTTACTGCCCCCTTTGTGGAGTGGGGCTATGTCTGTTGTTTTTAGTAACTGTGGGACGACCCCCGTGTCCATGCTCCCTCTCAATAGGATGGAAAAGGCTCGTGATAGGGGATTCTTGCAGTTCTTGATGAACACAGAGTTCCATGAGTCTGGCCCTGGGGCAGAGTGCATGGGCATGTCATTTATCGCCTGTTCAAAGTCATTTGGCGTCAGGATAACATCGGATAGGCTTGTGTTAATCAAATTTTGTGGCTCTCTCATAAAAAATTCATTTTGATCTTCGACTCTCAGTCTGGTTAGCGGCTTGCATATTGGGACTTGAGTAGCTCACTCATTTCCTTGCTGTCATCTGTGTAGGACCCATCTTGTTTAAGTAGGGGCCCAATCCTGGACGTTGTTCTCGATTTTGATTTGGCATAGGAGAAGAAATACTTTGGGTTTCTTTCGATTTCATTTATGGCTTTTAGTTCTTCCCGCGATTCCTGATTCCTAAAGGATTCTTTTAGCTTAAGTTCGATGCTTGCTATTTCTCTGACCAGTGTCTCCCTACGCATTTCAGATATATTGACCTCTTTTAGCCGCTCTGTTATTCTTTTCTGTCGCCTGTAAAGGGAGCGCCTGTCTCTTTCTATTTTACATCTACTCCTCCTTTTTCTTAGAGGAATAAGCCTTGTGCATACATCGAGTGCCACCGAGTTAATCTGTTCTAGGCATAAGTTGGGGTCTGTGTTGCTTAGTATATCTTCCCAGCTTATATCGGTTAGGACTTGGTTTACTTGGTCCCAATTTATGTTTTTTGTTATTGAAGTTGAATTTGGTGAATGCTCCCTCGTGACTAATCTCATTATGTGGGTCTGGGGCTCCAGGCATACATGTCTGAACCTCAATTATGTTGTGATCTGAGTATATTGTTTTTGATATGATGACATTTCTTATCAGATCATCATTGTTAGTGAAGATGAGGTCTAGTGTATTCTCCAGTCTAGTAGGCTCTATTATTTGCTGGTTTAAATTGAATTTTGTGCAGAGATTTAAAAGCTCGCGTGAGTGTGAGTTTTCATCAGAGCTGCCTCCTGGTGTTATTACTGCAACAATATTATTTGCTATATTCCTCCATTTTAGGTGCCTTAAGTTGAAATCCCCCAGGAGCAAGATGTTGGGTGCAGGAGCTGGAAGATTTTCCAGACAGTGGTCAATTTTTAACAGCTGTTCCTGGAATTGCTGGGATGTTGCATCCGGAGGCTTGTAGACTACCACAGTGACTAGGTTTTGGTTCTCGACCTTTACTGCTAAAACTTCCACTACATCATTTGAGGCATTTAGCAGTTCTGTGCAAACAAGTGACTCTGCAATGTACAGGCCAACCCCCCCCTTTTTCCTGTTCACTCTGCCACTTCTGTATAGGTTGTAACCTGGGATCCATATTTCGTTGTCAAAGTGATCCTTTATGTGGGTCTCAGTGAAAGCCGCGAACATTGCCTTTGCCTCTGCAAGCAGTCCACGGATGAAAGGTATTTTGTTGTTTGTTGCTGGCTTTAGACCCTGTATATTTGCCAAGAAGAATGTTATCGGTCTGGTGGTATTGTTGGTACTGGGGGGGATTTTTTTCCGGCATTAGTATCTGTATCTGTTGGTTTGGAGTGGAGGCCATCGACTGTGGTTCCACTCCAGGAATGACTGGATTTGGTGTACGATTTCTGCCATTTCCTGCCAGTTTTTTTTTTCCTTCCTGGCACTAAAAAACCTCTCCCTCTTGAGTGGCTGTGGCTACCCAGGTTTTCCCATGGCCTGGATGTTTTGTATCTTTTTGTCCCCTTTAGATGGTATGCCTGGCAATTTAAGTTATAGCACAGTCTTTCCTGTACTGAAGAGGTACACAGTTCAGGGTGAAAAAGCTTACAGGAAGGGAGTTTGCATTTTCCTGTTGTCATATGGGCATGGCATTTTCTAGGGTGGTCATAGTTGCACGTCCCATCTGTTTTTCCAGATTTCCCATGCCAGCAGATACCAAGTGCATAGTATGTGCACAGGCTTGGTTTCCGTTTGCCTTGGGTTTCTGTGACTGTATTCCCTGTTGGTGCATGTTTCCCTGTCTTACTTCTATCCTCCCTAGCACCAACAATGGAGCTCCCACCAGTTGTTTTTGGTAATATATCCTCACTATTGCTAGTGGAGTCCTCTTGTTTGCTATTTCCTGCGGTATTTCCAGTTTGTAATATTGGTTTTATCTTATCTTTGACTACACTTGTTTCCCTACTATGGCTCCTGTCCCCTATGAGGTCATTTATATGTATTCCTTCCTGCGTATAATTCCCGACTACCTGGACAAAATCTCCAGCTTCACCATTACTGTCTCCCAGGACAGCATCTCCAGCTTCACCATTACTGTCTCCCAGGACAGCATCTCCAGCTTCACCATTACTGTCTCCCAGGACAGCACCTCCAGCTTCACCATTACTGTCTCCCAGGACAGCATCTCCAGCTTCACCATTACTGTCTCCCAGGACAGCACCTCCAGCTTCATCATTACTGTCTCCCAGGACAGCACCTCCAGCTTCACCATTACTGTCTCCCAGGACAGCACTATCAGCCCCACATTTACTGACTACCAGGACATCATCTCCAGCCTTACAGTTTCTGACTACATGGCCAGTATCAAGGGCAGTACCATTCAGCCCAGACTTTTTATGTTCCCATCTGTTGTAGAAAGCTTCCAGGTTGTCTATGAAAGCAGCTTTGATGTTGACCTCTTTTAATACCCTTGAGATTTTAGTCCACAGATTTATCTCCTTTGGGCATACCCAAAAACACTTCCCTGTTTTAATACTGCTTGTAGCTAGTTCTTGGATATCTGCACAAGGGGCGTGACACCAATTTCCACAAAAATGACAATTTATGCATGTGGAAGCCCGTTTGTTTGACTGACCACAGACTACACACAGCTTCATAATGATTTGAATGGTTGATTTACTGCAATTCTACTAGCAACCTCTTGAATATTCTATTAATAACCTCCTTAAATGAAGCTCTAGCTATTTGTATTTCTGTTTCTAACTGTTTTTGTATATTGGACAGCTTACCGTGCACGTTCCTGATTTATATTTAATGTTTGTGTTTATAAGGGCGCCTACAACCCCATCCGTTTACAGTCTGCTTTATTGTCCAACGAAACCGTTTGAAACCAGTCAAGGGTTCGGACCAGTCAAGGGTTCGGACCAGTCAAGGGTTCGGACCAGTCAAGGGTTCGGACCAGTCAAGGGTTCGGACCAGTCAAGGGTTCGGACCAGTCAAGGGTTCGGACCAGTCGATCTGATCTGATCAGTGGGTCACTTATTTAAACCATACTGGTCGGTGATTTGAGCTAACACATGAAGGATCTACTGGAAATTATCTACCCGAGTAATCTGTGATTTGATTGATACAAAAGTATAACTTGCGTGTTGAAGAGCCGGTGACTGCTGGCAGCTCCTACAATGACGAACGGTCGACCTCAACCCTTGTTTATCAATCGCTGTATCTAGCTTTTCTAATTTTTTTTCCGTCTCCACCACAATAAATGCTATATTATCACTATAGTTGACTGGTGGAAATTTTGGAGGAAGATCGCATTTTCTGTAGTAATAATTGCTTCTCGTTGTGTATATTGCGACCGCTGGTAACTACAGGTTATATGAAATTCACAGTATACGTCTGGTATTTCAAGAAAAAAGAAACTAATGAAAGTCACTCCACTCCACTAAGTACAATTATAATACTGGTTAGTTGCTACTACAACACTGTATTCTGCTATTCACTGGTATCACTAGATTATATGCGAGTACACTGCAGATGACACCCGAATCTGCATGACAGTGTCTTCCATTGCAGACACTGCAAGGCTCCAGGCGGACATCAACCAAATCTTTCAGTGGGCTGCAGAAAACAATATGAAGTTCAACGATGAGAAATTTCAATTACTCAGATATGGTAAACATGAGGAAATTAAATCTTCATCAGAGTACAAAACAAATTCTGGCCACAAAATAGAGCGAAACACCAACGTCAAAGACCTGGGAGTGATCATGTCGGAGGATCTCACCTTCAAGGACCATAACATTGTATCAATCGCATCTGCTAGAAAAATGACAGGATGGATAATGAGAACCTTCAAAACTAGGGAGGCCAAGCCCATGATGACACTCTTCAGGTCACTTGTTCTATCTAGGCTGGAATATTGCTGCACACTAACAGCACCTTTCAAGGCAGGTGAAATTGCCGACCTAGAAAATGTACAGAGAACTTTCACGGCGCGCATAACGGAGATAAAACACCTCAATTATTGGAGCGCTTGAGGTTTCTAAACCTGTATTCCCTGGAACGCAGGAGGGAGAGATACATGATTATATACACCTGGAAAATCTTAGAGGGACTAGTACCGAACTTGCACACGAAAATCACTCACTACGAAAGCAAAAGACTTGGCAGACGATGCACCATCCCCCCAATGAAAAGCAGGGGTGTCACTAGCACGTTAAGAGACCATACAATAAGTGTCAGGGGCCCGAGACTGTTCAACTGCCTCCCAGCACACATAAGGGGGATTACCAACAGACCCTTGGCAGTCTTCAAGCTGGCACTGGACAAGCACCTAAAGTCAGTTCCTGATCAGCCGGTCTGTGGCTCGTACGTTGGTTTGCGTGCAGCCAGCAGCAACAGCCTGGTTGATCAGGCTCTGATCCACCAGGAGGCCTGGTCACAGACCGGGCCGCGGGGGCGTTGACCCCCGGAACTCTCTCCAGGTAAACTCCAGGTAGTACCAATATCTTCCCAGTCTCCTAGTACCAGTCTCCTAGTACCAGTCTCCTAGTACCAGTCTCCTAGTACCAGTCTCCTAGTACCAGCCTCCTAGTACCAGTCTCCTAGTACCAGTCTCCTAGTACCAGTCTCCTAGTACCAGTCTCCTAGTACCAGTCTCCTAGTACCAGTCTCCTAGTACCAGTCTCCTAGTACCAGTCTCCTAGTACCAGTCTCCTAGTACCAGCCTCCTAGTACCAGTCTCCTAGTACCAGTCTCCTAGTACCAGTCTCCTAGTACCAGTCTCCTAGTACCAGTCTCCTAGTACCAGTCTCCTAGCACCAGTCTCCTAGTACCAGTCTCCTAGTACCAGTCTCCTAGTACCAGTCTGGTACTTGCATTACCCACTTAATTTACAATTATCTTACTAAGTAAGATGACAGTTGTGTTAATTGTACCTAAATAAATTCATTAAATATTGAAAATTTTAATAATCGCTGAACAAGTTGAAAACTGAGCAAGTTTCCCCTGACTTATTTAATTATCAAAAAATATATATATATTGTAGGATAATAATTTAAAAAACATTTATAAATAAATAAACATAATAAAAACTTGAAATACTTTTGTACATTTTTCTGAATTTATTATTATTAAAGATTAGCCGGTATTCTCCCAGCCCGGGCCTTTTCCAAGTGGTGGCCCGGCCTTGGCTCCCTCTTTAGGGAGTGTCTGAGACCTAAGTCTCCCATGGGAGGAGGCACAAGTACCTCCTCATCTTTGGGATCAACTGTCCCCAGGCCTAGCCACAAGCTAGGCCTCTCTGGTCTGCCATCCCCGCCCCAAGGAGGCAAATGGGAATGACAGTCTTATGAGCTAAAGGCTCGGGCTCAGGCACCTACCCTACCCTAGAAGGGCTGGGCATGGTGTCGATCATTTTTTTTTTTTTTTTTCTGAAAGTAAAATAATAGTTATATAACATTAGAGAGATTGTAGGAATAAATAAATGTCGGATTTTATATATTTTCAAATATATCGGCGAAGTTTATTAACACAAAGTTAAACATTTATGAGATATTTTTTATACACCTTTTGGTGTTAATGAGAAATATTATGTTGTTAATGTAATGAGAAATATTATATTGTTAATGTAATGAGAAATATTATGTTGTTAATGTAATGAGAAATATTATATTCTTAATGTAATGAGAAATATTATATTGTTAATGTAATGAGAAATATTATGTTGTTAATGTTATGAGAAATATTATATTCTAAATGTAATGAGAAATTTATATTGTTAATGTAAATGAGAAATATATATTGTTAATGTAATTAGAAATATTTAATATTGTTAATGTAATGAGAAATATTATATTGTTAATGTAATGAGAAATATTATATTGTTAATGTAATGAGAAATATTATGTTGTTAATGTTATGAGAAATATTATGTTAATGTTATGAGAAATATTATTGTGTTAATGTAATGAGAAATATTATGTTAATGTTATGAGAAATATTATGTTAATGTTATGAGAAATATTATTGTGTTAATGTAATGAGAAACATTATGTTAATGTTATGAGAAATATTATATTGTTAATGTAATGAGAAATATTATGTTGTTAATGTAAGGAGAAATATTATGTTAATGTTATGAGAAATATTATTGTGTTAATGTAATGAGAAATATTATATTGTTAATGTTATGAGAAATATTATATTGTTAATGTTATGAGAAATATTATGTTGTTAACATAATGAGAAATATTATGTTAATGTTATGAGAAATATTATTGTGTTAATGTAATGAGAAATATTATATTGTTAATGTAATGAGAAATATTATATTGTTAATGTAATGAGAAATATTATGTTGTTAATGTAATGGAGAAATATTATGTTAATGTTATGAGAAATATTATTGTGTTAAGTAATGAGAAATATTATATTGTTAATGTAATGAGAAATATTATATTGTTAATGTAATGAGAAATATTATGTTGTTAATGTAATGAGAAATATTATGTTAATGTTATGAGAAATATTATTGTGTTAATGTAATGAGAAATATTATATTGTTAATGTAATGAGAAATATTATATTGTTAATGTAATGAGAAATATTATATTATTAATGTAATGAGAAATATTATATTGTTAATGTTATGAGAAATTTATGTTGTTAATGAAATGAAAAAATATTATGTTAATGTTATGAGAAATATTATTGTGTTAATGTAATGAGAAATATTATATTGTTAATGTAATGAGAAATATTATATTGTTAATGTAATGAGAAATATTATGTTGTTAATGTAATGAGAAATATTATGTTAATGTTATGAGAAATATTATTGTGTTAATGTAATGAGAAATATTATATTGTTAATGTAATGAGAAATATTATATTGTTAATGTAATGAGAAATATTATATTGTTAATGTAATGAGAAATATTATGTTGTTAATGTAATGAGAAACATTATATTGTTAATGTAATGAGAAATATATTGTTAATGTAATGAGAAATATTATGTTGTTAATGTAATGAGAAATATTATATTGTTAATGTAATGAGAAATATTATGTTGTTAATGTAATGAGAAATATTATGTTAATGTTATGAGAAATATTATGTTGTTAATGTTATGAGAAATATTATGTTGTTAATGTAATGAGAAACATTATGTTAATGTTATGAGAAATATTATGTTGTTAATGTTATGAGAAATATTATATTGTTAATGTTATGAGAAATATTATATTGTTAATGTTATGAGAAATATTATGTTGTTAATGTTATGAGAAATATTATGTTGTTAATGTAATGAGAAATATTATGTTAATGTTATGAGAAATATTATGTTGTTAATGTTATGAGAAATATTATGTTGTTAATGTAATGAGAAACATTATGTTAATGTTATGAGAAATATTATATTGTTAATGTTATGAGAAATATTATATTGTTAATGTTATGAGAAATATTATATTGTTAATGTTATGAGAAATATTATGTTGTTAATGTTATGAGAAATATTATGTTAATGTTATGAGAAATATTATGTTGTGAATGTAATGAGAAATATTATGTTGTTAATGAAATGAGAAATATTATGTTGTTAATGAAATGAGAAATATTATGTTGTTAATGTTATATGTAAGTTGATTGTGTCAGACAACATATCTACCAACACAGGTCACTCTGGGTACTGGTGACCTGGTTAATGGTGACTCTGGGTACTGGTGACCTGGTTAATGGTGACTCTGGGTACTGGTGACCTGGTTAATGGTGACTTGGGTACTGGTGACCTGGTTAATGGTGACTTGGGTACTGGTGACCTGGTTAATGGTGACTTGGGTACTGGTGACCTGGTCACTCTGCATACTGATGACCTGGTCACTGCATACTGATAACCTAATCTCTTTGGGTACTGTTGACCTGGTCACTGTGTAAACTGGTGGTCTGGTCACTGTGGTTACTGGTGACCTGGTCACTGGGGGAATTTTGGGGTTTTG
>NC_069404.1:233880-293671 GCF_026875155.1 Cherax quadricarinatus | reverse complement strand
CGTCTGCCAAGTCTTTTGCTTTCGTAGTGAGTGATTTTCGTGTGCAAGTTCGGTACTAGTCCCTCTAGGATTTTCCAGGTGTATATAATCATATATCTCTCCCTCCTGCGTTACCAGGGAATACAGGTTTAGAAACCTCAAGCGCTCCCAGTAATTGAGGTGTTTTATCTCCGTTATGCGCGCCGTGAAAGTTCTCTGTACATTTTCTAGGTCGGCAATTTCACCTGCCTTGAAAGGTGCTGTTAGAGTGCAGCAATATTCCAGCCTAGATAGAACAAGTGACCTGAAGAGTGTCATCATGGGCTTGGCCTCCCTAGTTTTGAAGGTTCTCATTATCCATCCTGTCATTTTTCTAGCAGATGCGATTGATACAATGTTATGGTCCTTGAAGGTGAGATCCTCCGACATAATCACTCCCAGGTCTTTGACGTTGGTGTTTCGCTCTATTTTGTGGCCAGAATTTGTTTGGGTACTCTGATGAAGATTTAATTTCTTCATGTTTACCATATCTGAGTAATTGAAATTTCTCATCGTTGAACTTCATATTGTTTTCTGCAGCCCACTGAAAGATTTGGTTGATGTCCGCCTGGAGCCTTGCAGTGTCTGCAATGGAAGACACTGTCATGCAGATTCGGGTGTCATCTGCAAAGGAAGACACGGTGCTGTGGCTGACATCCTTGTCTATGTCGGATATGAGGATGAGGAACAAGATGGGAGCTAGTACTGTGCCTTGTGGAACAGAGCTTTTCACCGTAGCTGCCTCGGACTTTACTCTGTTGACGACTACTCTCTGTGTTCTGTTAGTGAGGAAATTATAGATCCATCGACCGACTTTTCCTGTTATTCCTTTAGCACGCATTTTGTGCGCTATTACGCCATGGTCACACTTGTCGAAGGCTTTTGCAAAGTCTGTATATATTACATCTGCATTCTTTTTGTCTTCTAATGCATTTAGGACCTTGTCGTAGTGATCCAATAGTTGAGACAGACAGGAGCGACCTGTTCTAAACCCATGTTGCCCTGGGTTGTGTAACTGATGGGTTTCTAGATGGGTGGTGATCTTGCTTCTTAGGACCCTTTCAAAGATTTTTATGATATGGGATGTTAGTGCTATTGGTCTGTAGTTCTTTGCTGTTGCTTTACTGCCCCCTTTGTGGAGTGGGGCTATGTCTGTTGTTTTTAGTAACTGTGGGACGACCCCCGTGTCCATGCTCCCTCTCCATAGGATGGAAAAGGCTCGTGATAGGGGCTTCTTGCAGTTCTTGATGAACACAGAGTTCCATGAGTCTGGCCCTTGGGCAGAGTGCATGGGCATGTCATTTATCGCCTGTTCGAAGTCATTTGGCGTCAGGATAACATCGGATAGGCTTGTGTTAATCAAATTTTGTGGCTCTCTCATAAAAAATTCATTTTGATCTTCGACTCTCAGTCTGGTTAGCGGCTTGCTAAAAAACTGAGTCATATTGGGACTTGAATAGCTCACTCATTTCCTTGCTGTCATCTGTGTAGGACCCATCTTGTTTAAGTAGGGGCCCAATACTGGACGTTGTTCTCGATTTTGATTTGGCATAGGAGAAGAAATACTTTGGGTTTCTTTCGATTTCATTTATGGCTTTTAGTTCTTCCCGCGATTCCTGACTCCTAAAGGATTCTTTTAGCTTAAGTTCGATGCTTGCTATTTCTCTGACCAGTGTCTCCCTACGCATTTCAGATATATTGACCTCTTTTAGCCGCTCTGTTATTCTTTTCCGTCGCCTGTAAAGGGAGCGCCTGTCTCTTTCTATTTTACATCTACTCCTCCTTTTTCTTAGAGGAATAAGCCTTGTGCATACATCGAGTGCCACCGAGTTAATCTGTTCTAGGCATAAGTTGGGGTCTGTGTTGCTTAGTGTATCTTCCCAGCTTATATCGGTTAGGACTTGGTTTACTTGGTCCCACTTTATGTTTTTGTTATTGAAGTTGAATTTGGTGAATGCTCCCTCGTGAATAGTACCTACAGTAGGTGACCAGTCCACTAGTACCGACAGTAGGTGACCAGTCCACTAGTACCGACAGTAGCTGACCAGTCCACTAGTACCGACAGTAGGTGACCAGTCCACTAGTACCTACAGTAGGTGACCAGTCCACTAGTACCCACAGGTGACCAGTCCACTAGTACCAAAAGTAGGTGACCAGTCCAATAGTACCCACAGTAGGTGACCAGTCCACTAGTACCCACAGCAGGTGACCAGTCCACTACTACCCACAGGTGACCAGTCCACTAGTCCCCACAGTAGGTAACCTGTCCACTAGTACCCACAGTAAGTTGCCAGGTCTCTAGTACACTTAGGTGACCAGACCACTGTTACCCACAGGTCACCAATACCCACAGTGACCAGGTCACTAGTAACCACAGCAACCAGGTCACCAGTACACACAGCGACCGGGTCACCAGTAACCAGGTCACCAGTTCCCACAGTGACCAGGTCACCAGTAACCACAGTGACCAGACCACCAGTTTACACAGTGACCAGGTCAACACCTCAATTACTGGGAGCGCTTGAGGTTTCTAAACCTGTATTCCCTGGAACGCAGGAGGGAGAGATACATGATTATATACACCTGGAAAATCCTAGAGGGACAAGTACCGAACTTGCACACGAAAATCACTCACTACGAAAGCAAAAGACTTGGCAGACGATGCACCATCCCCCCAATGAAAAGCAGGGGTGTCACTAGCACGTTAAGAGACCATACAATAAGTGTCAGGGGCCCGAGACTGTTCAACTGCCTCCCAGCACACATAAGGGGGATTACCAACAGGCCCCTGGCAGTCTTCAAGCTGGCGCTGGACAAGCACCTAAAGTCAGTTCCTGATCAGCCGGGCTGTGGCTCGTACGTTGGCTTGCGTGCAGCCAGCAGCAACAGCCTGGTTGATCAGGCGCTGATCCGCCAGGAGGCCTGGTCACAGACCGGGCCGCGGGGGCGTTGACCCCCGAAACTCTCTCCAGGTAAACTCCAGGTAAACAGTACCCAAAGAGATTAGGTCATCAGTATGCAGTGACCAGGTCATCAGTATGCAGAGTGACCAGGTCACCAGTACCCAAGTCACCATTAACCAGGTCACCAGTACCCAAGTCACCATTAACCAGGTCACCAGTACCCAAGTCACCATTAACCAGGTCACCAGTACCCAAGTCACCATTAACCAGGTCACCAGTACCCAAGTCACCATTAACCAGGACACCAGTACCCAAGTCACCATTAACCAGGTCACCAGTACCCAAGTCACCATTAACCAGGTCACCAGTACCCAAGTGACCATTAACCAGGACATCAGTACCCAAGTCACCATTAACCAGGACATCAGTACCCAAGTCACCATTAACCAGGACATCAGTACCCAAGTCACCATTAACCAGGTCACCAGTACCCAAGTCACCATTAACCAGTACCTAAGTCACCATTAACCAGGTCACCAGTACCCAAGTCACCATTAACCAGGTCACAAGTACCCAAGTCACCATTAACCAGGTCACCAATACCCAAGTCACCATTAACCAGGTCACCAATACCAAAGTCACCATTAACCAGGTCACCAATACCCAAATCACCATTAACCAGGTCACCAATACCCAAGTCACCATTAATCAGGTCACCAGTACCCAAGTCACCATTAACCAGGTCACCAGTACCCAAGTCACCATTAACCAGGTCACCAGTACCCAAGTCACCGTTAACCAGGTCACCAGTACCCAAGTCACCATTAACCAGGTCACCAGTACCCAAGTCACCATTAACCAGGTCACCAGTACCCAGAGTCACCATTAACCAGGTCACCAGTACCCAGAGTCACCATTAACCAGGTCACCAGTACCCAGAGTCACCATTAACCAGGTCACCAGTACCCAGAGTCACCATTAACCAGGTCACCAGTACCCAAGTCACCATTAACCAGGTCACCAGTACCCAAGTCACCATTAACCATTAGCCTATCCGATGTTATCCTGACGCCAAATGACTTCGAACAGGCGATAAATGACATGCCCATGCACTCTGCCCCAGGGCCAGACTCATGGAACTCTGTGTTCATCAAGAACTGCAAGAAGCCCCTATCACGAGCCTTTTCCATCCTATGGAGAGGGAGCATGGACACGGGGGTGTTCCCACACTTACTAAAAACAACAGACATAGCCCCACTCCACAAAGGGGGCAGTAAAGCAACAGCAAAGAACTACAGACCAATAGCACTAACATTCCATATCATAAAAATCTTTGAAAGGGTCCTAAGAAGCAAGATCACCACCCATCTAGAAACCCATCAGTTACACAACCCAGGGCAACATGGGTTTAGAACAGGTCGCTCCTGTCTGTCTCAACTATTGGATCACTACGACAAGGTCCTAAATGCACTAGAAGACAAAAAGAATGCAGATGTAATATATACAGACTTTGCAAAAGCCTTCGACAAGTGTGACCATGGCGTAATAGCGCACAAAATGCGTGCTAAAGGAATAACAGGAAAAGTCGGTCGATGGATCTATAATTTCCTCACTAACAGAACACAGAGAGTAGTCGTCAACAGAGTAAAGTCCGAGGCAGCTACGGTGAAAAGCTCTGTTCCACAAGGCACAGTACTCGCTCCCATCTTGTTCCTCATCCTCATATCCGACATAGACAAGGATGTCAGCCACAGCACCGTGTCTTCCTTTGCAGATGACACCCGAATCTGCATAACAGTGTCTTCCATTGCAGACACTGCAAAGCTCCAGGCGGACATCAACCAAATCTTTCAGTGGGCTGCAGAAAACAATGTGAAGTTCAACGATGAGAAATTTCAATTACTCAGATATGGTAAACATGAGGAAATTAAATCTTCATCAGAGTACAAAACAAATTCTGGCCACAAAATAGAGCGAAACACCAACGTCAAAGACCTGGGAGTGATCATGTCAGAGGATCTCACCTTCAAGGACCATAACATTGTATCAATCGCATCTGCTAGAAAAATGACAGGATGGATAATGAGAACCTTCAAAACTAGGGAGGCCAAGCCCATGATGACACTCTTCAGGTCACTTGTTCTATCTAGGCTGGAATATTGCTGCACACTAACAGCACCTTTCAAGGCAGGTGAAATTGCCGACCTAGAAAATGTACAGAGAACTTTCACGGCGCGCATAATGGAGATAAAACACCTCAATTATTGGGAGCGCTTGAGGTTCCTAAACCTGTATTCCCCGGAACGCAGACGGGAGAGATACATGATTATATACACCGGGAAAATCCTAGAGGGACTAGTACTGAACTTGCACACGAAAATCACTCACTACGAAAGCAAAAGACTTGGCAGACGATGCACCATCCCCCCAAAAATTTTAAAAGGGGTTTCCAACAGGACCCCAGACAGCCCTTAAAGGGGCACTGAAAAAAAAGGCAATTTAAATATTCCTTGAAAACCCGGGCGTGGCCTCGAAATTGGTTTCTTTAAAAGGCCACGGGAAAGGGCCGGTTTGATGGGGCTTTTTTCCCCAACCGGGAAAAAAACCCGGTAAACAGAGGGCCCGGGGCGTTCCCCCAAAAACCCCTTTCCAAAAGGAAACCCTCCAGGTTCCCATCCCAATCCCCCATTCCCAAGGTTCACCAGACCCCTTTTGGTCACCCAATTAAACCATTTCACCAGACCCAAAAGCCCCAACCTTTAAAAAAATCCCAGTCCCAAGAAAAAAATTAAAAATTTTTAAACCGAAAAATTTTTCCCCTTAAACCAAAGAATTTTCCCCCAAGGGGAAATTTTAAAACCTTCACCAGTACCCTTTTTTTTCCCAAAAAAGGCAAAACCCAAGTCAAAACCCGGGGGTACCAGTCCCAGGGGCCCCCCAAAAAAGGGGCAAAAGCCCCCAACCCACCAAAAAAAGGTAAGTAAAATTCAAAACCAGGCCCAACCCGTCACCTTAAACCATTTTTCACGGGTAACCACCAAGCACCTTTAACCGGGTAAGTAAAAGCCCCCCAAAAATTAAAACCAGGCCCATAAAGAAAAAACCCCATTTTAACCGGGGTTTTCCCAAAAACCCGGATTCCCCAAACCAGCCCCAAGTCCCCAAAATTCCCCAAAACCAGTCCCCAGTCCCCAATTCCCCAAAAACCCTCCCCTCCCCCCAAAAAGCCAAAAACCAGCCACCATCCCCCCAAAAAACCGGGGGTTTCCACCATTTTAAACCCAAAAATTTCACCCAAATTTTAAACCCATCCCAGACCAAAGGGGGTTACAAACCCAGGCCCCGCCCAAGTCCCATTCCGGTAAGACCCAAAGTCACCTTTTAACCCTTGGCCCATTTTTCCCAAGCACCAAAACCGGGGTTTTCGGGTAACCCCAGGGGGTTCCCCAAAAGGGGGCCCGGGGGGGGTTAACCCAAACCCTCCAGGTCCCCCTTCCCAGGTAATTCCAGGTCACCAGAAACCCAAGGGGCCCACCTTTAAACCAGGCCACCAGTACCCAAGTCACCTTTAAAACCAGGCCCAAGTCCCCAAAGTCACCTTTAAAACCAGGCCCCCCCGTACCCAATTTAACCTTTAAAACCGGAAAACCCAGTACCCAAGTAAACCTTTAAACCAGGCCCAGTACCCAAGTCACCTTTAAACCAGGCACCAGTTACCCAGAGTCACTTTAAACCAGGTAAAACCAGTACCCAGAGAAAACCATTAACCAGGTCACCAGTACCCAAGTAAACCTTTAAAACCAGGTCACCAGTACCCAAGTCACCTTTAAACCAGGCACCATCCCCAAGTCATTTTTAAACCAGGCACCAGTCCCCCAAGTCCCCTTTTAACCCCAGGCACCGTACCCAAGTCCCCCTTTAAACCCAGGCCCCAGTCCAAGCCCACCATTAACCGGGTTTCACCAGTCCCCAAGTCCCCATTAACCGGGTCCCCATTTACCCAGAGTCACCTTTAAACCAGGTCACCAGTACCCAGGTATTTTTTTAAACCCTTTTTTTAATTTTTAAACCAGGTCCCAAAAAAACCCAATCACCATTAACCAGGCCCAGTACCCAGAGTACCATTAACCAGGTCACCATACCCAGTTTCCCATTAACCAGGTCCCCCAAAGTACCAAAGTCACCTTTAACCAGGTCACCGTACCCAAGTCACCTTTAAAACCAGGTCCCCAGTACCCAGGTCACCATTAACCGGGGACACCAGTACCCAATTAACCCATTACCGGGTCCCCAAAACCCGGGAATTTCACCATTAACCAGGTCACCAGTCCCCAGGTACCTTTAAAACCAGGTCCCCAGTACCCAGAGTACCATTAACCGGACACCATCCCCGGAGCCACCATTAACCAGGCACCAGTACCAGAGCACCATTAACCAGGACCAGTACCCAGATCACCTTTAAAACCGGGTCACCATCCCCGGGAAGGTACCATTAACCAGGACACCAGTACCCAAGTCACCTTAAAAAACCCCAAAGTCCCCAAGTCACCTTAACCGGGCACCAGTACCCAGAGCCCCACCATTAACCAGGTAAACCGGGTACCAAGCCCCACCATTAACCAGGTAAACCAGTACCCGAGTCACCTTTAAACCGGCACCAGTCCCCGGGAAGTAACCTTTAAACCCAGGCACCAGTAACCCAGAGTACCTTTAAACCCAAGGACACCAGTACCCAGAGCCCAACCTTTAAACCCAGGACACCAGTACCCAATACCATTAACCAGGCCCCCAGTCCCCCCGAGTCACCTTTAAACCCGGGTCCCCCGTCCCCAGAGTAAACCATTAACCAGGTCACCGAAACCAGAGTCCCCATTAACCCAGGTCCCCCAGAAAACCCCAGAGTCCCCCTTTAAACCCCGGACCCCCTCCCCAATACCATTAACCAGGTCCCCAGTCCCCCAGAGTACCCATTAAAAAAGGCCCCCAAGTCCCCAGAGTCCCCTTTAAAAACCGGTAAACCAGTACCCAGAGTCCCCAATTAACCAGGCACCAGCCCCCAAGTCCCCCATTAAAAAACCCCCAGTCCCCCAGAGTACCATTAACCAGGCCCCCGAAACCCAGAGCACCTTTAAACCCAGGCACCATTTCCCCAGAGTACCATTAACGCCCCCCCCTTTTTCCCCAGAGTGCCCAAAAACCCAGGAACCAGTACCCAGAGTCACCTTTAAACCAGGAAAACCAGTACCCAGAGTCCAAATTTCCCCCCGGGGTCCCCAAAAAAACCCAGATACCATTAACCGGGTCACCAGAAACCCAGAGTAACCATTAACCCGGAAACCCCATTCCCCAGAGTCCCCAATTAACCGGGTCACCATACCAGAGTCACCATTAACCGGGCCCCAACCCCAGTCCCCGGGAATGACCCTTTAAAAAGGTCACCAGTCCCCAAAGAGTAAACCATTAACCGGGTCCCCCCAGTCCCAAAAATTCCCATTAACCCAAAAGGTCACCAGTCCCAGAGCCCACCTTTAACCAGGTCACCAGTCCCCCAATTTGCCTTAACCGGGAAACCCCATTCCCCCCAGAGTACCATTAACCGGGTTTCACCGTCCCCAAAAGTCACCATTAACCGGCACCTTTTACCCGAGTACCATTAACCAGGTAAACCTTACCCAAAAGTGACCTTTAAAACCCACCCCCAAGTACCCAGAGTCCCTTTAACCAGGTAAACCATACCCAGGTACCATTAAACCAGGTCACCAGTCCCCAGATTTACCTTTAAACCCAAGGTCCCCCAGTACCCAGAGGGGACCATTAACCGGGTCACCAGTCCCCAGGGGAACCATAAACCGGGGTCACCAGAAACCAGATACCTTTAAACCCGGGCCCCCCATACCCCAGAGTACCATTAACCAGGCCCACCTTTACCCAGAGTAACCCTTTAAAACCAAAAAGGTCACCATCCCCAGAGGGGCCCATTAACCGGGTCCCCCCCAGTCCCCAGAGTACCTTTAACCAGGCCCCAGTACCCAGAGTGCCCAAAAAAACCCAAAGGTCACCAGTACCCAAAAGTGACCTTGGTTTTTCCCTGAAACCCCTTTCAAACTTCCCCAAAACTTTTAACCCATAATACCTATCCCCATTAAAAACCCAAAATTACCCAAAAACCCTTTAAACCCAACATTAAATTTTTCCCTTTAACAAAAACCCAAAAAATACCCTCAAAACCCATCCCCAACCCCAAAATTTTTTCTCTTTAACTTAACCAAAATTTTTTTCCTTTAAACCAAAAAAAAAATAATTTCCCTTTAAACCTTCCCCAAAATAAAATTTCCCATTCCCAAAAAACCATAATTTTTTCCATTAAACACCAAAAGGTGCCCAAAAATTCCCCCATAAATTTTTTTTTTAAAAAGGCCCCCCCCGGTTTTAATTTAAAACCTTTACATAAATTTGAAAATTAAAAATCCGCCCCTTTAATTCCTAAAACCCCCCCAATAATTAAATTTGCCCCCAATTAATTTTCCCTTTTCCCCAAAAAATTCCCAAAAATTATTTAAATTTTTAATTAAATTTAATAAATTTTTTAAAAATTTACCTCCCCAAATTAAGGTTAAAATTAAGTCCCAGGGGAAACCCCGGTCACCTCCAATTGTTGTTTTTTCAAATTTTCAATTAATAAAAATTTTTTAACAAAAAACAAATTCTCAAAAACTTAAAAATAATTTTTTTAAATTAACAAAACCAAATTTTCTAAAACTTAAACTAAAAACCTTCTAAACTTGGAAACTAAATTTCTATAACTTAAAACTTAAAAATTTCTATTACTTCAAATTTTCTTTTAACTTAAAAAACTTTCTAAATTAACAACATAAATTTTATTAAACCCCGGTTTTACAAAAAATTTCTAGGAAATTTGGTGTTAAAAACTTTTACGATTTTTTTGGAAATTATAAATTGCAAAACCTTTACAAACCCCATATTAGGAATTTTTTACTTTAAAAAAAGGGGCAAAAAATTTAAAGATTTTATAAATTTAAAATTTTTTTTTGTAAAAATTACCTAAATTTATAAATTTTTTAAAATGGTCGGGGGAAAAACGGGGCTATTTTAACTTTTTCGGGAGAGGTTAAAATTTTATTAAGGGGTATAAGTTTACAAAACCCCAAAAGGAACTTGAAAGGAAGGGAAAATTAAGGGGGAAAACTGGGAAGACTGGTACTAGGGGGACTGGTACTAGGAACTGGTATTTAGGAGACTGGTCCTGGGAGACGGGTACTAGGAAAATGGTCTAGGAGCCCTGGTACTGGGGAGACTGGTTGGGGAAAACGGGGGTCTAGGAGAAGGGTCTGGAGACTGGTACTGGAGACGGGTTGGGAGACTGGTACTAGGAGACTGGTATTTGGAGAGGGGTTACAGGAGACGGGTCTAGGAGAGGGTCAAAGGAGAATGGTCAAATGAGACTGGTCTAGGACGGGGCTAGGAGACGGGGGCTAGGAGACTGGTGCTAGGAGACTGGTACTAGGGGACGGGAATAGGAAACGGGTTCAAAGGGGGCCCGGTGTGGGAAAGGACGGGTTTGCTAGGAAAACGGTATAGGAGACGGGTTTCTAGGGGACGGGTCTAGGGACGGGTTTGGGGAGACTGGTACTAGGAACTGGTACTAGGAGACGGTACAAGGAGCCCGGGGCTAGGGAGACTGGTCTAGGAGAGGTCAAGGAGATGGTCTGGGGGAGACGGGTTAAAGGAGGAACTGGTATGGGAACTGGTGCTAGGGGGCTGTTACTAGGAGACTGGTACTAGGGCTGGTACTGGGGAGAACGGGTTTTCTAGGAATTTGGTGGGAGACTGGTGCTAGGAGAGGGTACTAGGAGACGGGTATTTGGAAGGGGGACGGGAGATTTGGTCTGGGAGGGGGTACAAGGGGAGAGGTACTAGGGGGACGGGTACTAAAGACGGGGTTGGGAGAGGGGGTTAGGAGACTGGTCTGGGTGAGGGTCAGGAGACTGGTCTAGGAACTGGTACTAGGAGAGGTACTGGGAGACTGGTCTGGGGAACTGGACAGGAGAGGGGGCTAGGAGATGGTCAAAGGGATAAGGTATGGGAACGGGTTTTTAGGGGGATTTGGTCTAGGAGACGGGTCTAGGAAAATTTGGGGCTGGGAGACTGGAAATAGGGGGACGGGGGCTAGGGGGACTGGACAGGAGACTGGTACAGGACTGGGCTAGGAGACGGGTACTAGGAGCCCGGATAGGAGACTGGTACTAGGAGACGGTACTAGGAGATTTGGTACTAGGAAAACTGGTCTAGGAGACTGGTATATGCCCTGGTCGGGAAGGACTGGTGCTGGGAGACTGGTACTAGGAGCCCGGGTTTAAAAATATGGGAGGGAAATAGGGGGACTGGGGCTGGGAGACGGGCTAGGAGACTGGTCTAGGGCTGGACTAGGAACTGGTCTGGGAGAGGGGGGTACTGGGGAGATGGTCTAGGAGACGGGTACTAGGAGACGGGTTTCTAGAGACTGGTACTAGGAGACTGGTCTGGAGACTGGTTTTGGGAAAGACGGGTGTAGGGGACTGGTCTGGGGAAAAGGTATTTGGGAAGGGTTTACTAGGGACTGGTGTAGGAACGGGTATTTGGGGAGATTTTGGGGGTACTAAGAATACTAGGAAAACGGGTACTAGGGATGGTATAGGAGACTGGCTGGGAAACCCGGGGCTAGGGAGGTCCAGGGGGGCTGGGAGACTGGTACTAGGGGGATGGTACTGGGGGAAAACTGGGCTAGGGGGGACTGGTCTAGGGGGACTGGCTGGGGAGACTGGTACGGGGGAACTGGTATTTGGAGACTGGGGAAATTTAGGAGACTGGAAACTGGGGAACTGGTCTAGGGGGAATGGTGCTGGGGCCCTGGTATAGGAGACGGGTTTCTAGGAGACTGGAAACTAGGAGACTGGGCTAGGAGACGGGGCTGGGGTTATGGTACTAGGAGCCCGGGGGTAAACTAAGACTGGGGGGCTAGGAAGGGTCTAGGGACGGGGTACTGGGGGACGGGTACTAGGAGACTGGTCTAGGAGATGGAACTAGGTTTAAACTAGGAGACGGGTCGGAGACTGGTGCTAGGGGGACGGGGGCTAGGAGACTGGTGTAGGAGATGGGTGGGGGGGGTTTTACTAGGAAATGGAAACGGGAGACTGGTTTTGGGGAATGGTGCTAGGGGGACGGGTTTGCAAAATTTTGGGGACGGGTTAAGGAGACTGGTACTGGGAGCGGTACTAGGGGGGATGGTGCTGGGAGACTGGTTAGGAGACTGGTACAAAGGAGATTTGTACTAGGGGGGGACTGGAAATGGGAGACTGGTACTAGGAGATTTGTACTGGAGACTGGTTTTGGGAGACTGGTCTGGGAGACTGGTTTTAGGAGACTGGACTTTTTTATCGGGAAAGACTTGTCTAGGATTGGTATAGGAGACTGGAAACTAGGAGACGGGTTTACTGGAAAAATGGTTCGGGGAGATTTGGTCTGGGAGCCCTGGTGCTGGGAGACGGGTTTACTGGGAGATGGTACGGAGGGGGGTACTAGGAGACTGGTCCTGGAAACGGGGGAAACTAGGGGGGACGGTACTGGGGAAGATGGTTTTTGGGAGACTGGGCTAGGGACGGTGCAAAAAAACCCGGGTTTGCTAGGAGGCGGGGTCTAGGAGATTTTTCCTAGGAGACTGGTATAGGGGGGATTGGTGCTGGAGACGGGTACTAGGAGACGGGTTACTGGAGACGGGTACAAGGAGACGGGTACGGGAGACGGGTTTACTAGGAGACTGGTACTAGGAGACTGGTACGGGAACTGGGGCTAGGAGACGGGACTGGGGAACGGGGGCGGGGAAGACTGGTCTGGAACTGGTACTGGGAGACTGGCTGGGGAAGACTGGTACTAGTAGATGGTCTAGGAGACTGGTCTAGGAGACTGGTCTAGGAAAAGGAAATAGGAGACTGGTACTAGGTAGGGTTAGGAACTGGTCTGGGGGACGGGTCTAGGGGGCTGGTATGGGAGATGGTACAAGGGGGACGGTCTAGGAGACTGGGGTAGGAGACTGGGCTAGGAGATGGTATTTAGGAGATGGGCCTGGGAAAGGATGGTATAGGAACGGGTCTAGGGGGACGGGTTTCTGGGGAGCCCGGTTTACTGGGAAAGGATTTGGACGGGAAAGACGGGTACTGGAGACTGGTCTAGGAGACTGGAAATAGGAGACTGGTATAGGGGGACGGGGGTTAGTTTTACGGGGAACTGGGGCTGGGGAACCTGGGAACGGGAAGGAGACGGGCTGGGAGCGGGTACTAGGAGGATTTGGGTTCTAGGAGAGGGGCTAGGGGGACTGGTAATAGGGGGGACTGGTACTAGGAGACTGGAACTAGGGGCCCGGGTGTAGGGACGGGTTTATAGGAGACTGGTTTGGGAAAGGACGGTACTAGGAGACGGGTTTCTAGGAGACTGGGGCTAGGGACGGGGGCTAGGGATGGAAATAGGAGACGGGGCTGGGGAGACTGGAACTAGGAGCTGGTTTTAGGGACTGGGCAGGAGACGGGTATTTAGGGGGACTGGTACAAAGGAGAGGGTACTAGGAGACGGGGTCAGGAACTGGTCTAGGGGGACTGGTACAAAGGAGACTGGTCTAGGAGAGGGGGCTAGGAGACTGGTACTAGGAGACGGGGGCTAGGAACTGGTATGGGAGAGGGTACTAGGAAAAAAAAGGGTTTTCTGGGAGACGGGTCTGGGAGACGGGTACTAGGAACTGGGCGGGGGAATGGAAACTGGGGAGATGGTGCTGGGAGACTGGTCTAGGAGACTGGTCAGGAGACTGGTCTTGGGGGGGGACTGGTCTGGGAAACTGGTCTAGGGGGGTTGGAATTTGGGGGCAAGGGACGGGCTAGGAGAGGGTACTAGGAACTGGTACTAGGAAAACGGGTTACGGGGAAAAGGTCTAGGAGACTGGGGCTGGGAGCCCGGGAAACTAGGAAAAACTGGTCTGGGAAGACTGGTACTAAGGGACGGTCTAGGGGGACAGGGGTAGGAGACTGGTCTAGGAAAACGGGTGCTAGGGACGGTCTAGGAGAGGGTCTAGGAGACTGGTCAAAGGAACTGGTCTAGGGGGACTGGTGCTATGGGACTGGGGGGCTAGGAGAGGGAAACTAGGAAAATTGGTACTGGGAGACTGGTACTGGAGACGGGTGTTTGGTGACTGGGGCTAGGAGGGGTTTTACTAGGGGGGGGGGGCCTGGTCCCTAGGAACGGTACTGGGGAGGACTGGGGGGGCAGGGGGACTGGTCAGGAGACGGGTTTCTAGGAGCTGGTTGAGACGGGTTTTTATTTAGGGGGGATTTGGTTTTGGGAGACGGGTCTAGGGACTGGTATAGGAGAGGGGTCTAAAAGGGGTATTTAGGAACTGGTGCTAGGAGATTGGGTTGTTTAGGAGCTGGTACTAGGAGACTGGCCTAGGAGACTGGTACTAAGGCTGGGCTAGGGACTGGGGCAGGGACTGGTACAAAGGAAAGATGTACTAGGGGGGACTGGTACTAGGAACGGGTTTGCTAGGGACTGGGCTAGGAGACTGGTCCAAAGGAGACGGTCTAGGAGACGGGTACTAGGAATTTGTACTAGGAGCGGGTACTAGGAGACGGGCTAGGAGACTGGTAAAAAGGGGGACTGGTAAAGGAGACTGGTCTAGGAATGGTGCTAGGGACGGGGCTAGGAATTTGTGCGGGGAGACTGGTACTAGGAGATGGTGTAGGAAAACTGGTGCTGGTACGGGGCTAGGGGGGACGGGGTATGGGAGACGGGAACAAGGGGGGGACGGGGGCTAGGGGGAACTGGTGAAAGGGACGGGGGCTAGGGGGCGGTATTTGGGGGGATTTGGTACTAGGAGACTGGTATAGGAGACTGGGGCTAGGAGACTGGAACAAGGAGATGGTACTAGGAGACTGGGGGGGGTTTTTCAAGGAGATGGTGGAGGTGCTGGGGGGGCTAGGAGACTGGTGCAAAGGTGGGGGAAACTGGTACTAGGAGATGGTACTAGGGGACTGGTATTAGATTCTGGTGTTTAGGAGACGGGTTTACAGGGGGAACAAGGGAGCCAGGGACGGGGGCTAGGAGACGGGTTTACTAGGAGCCCTTGGTACTAGGGGGGACGGGTGCTAGGGGAGGGGCTAGGAGACGGGTTGTTTGGGGGACTGGTACTAGGAGATGGAATGGGGAAGACGGTACAAAGGAGACTGGGGGCTAGGAGACTGGTACTGGGAGACTGGTGCTAGGAAAACGGGGGCCTAGGGGGGACGGGTTGGAAGGAAAAACGGGGGGGCGGGAACGGTGCTAGGAGACGGGGGCTAGGAACTGGTCTAGGAGACGGGTTTCTGGGAGACTGGTTAGGAGACTGGTACTGGGAGACGGGTGCTGGGAGAGGGGGCTGGGAAAGACTGGGGCTAGGAGATGGTACTGGGAGACTGGGGGGAAGGGGGTGGAGACGGTGCAAAGGGTTTACGGGAAACTGGTACTAGGAGACGGTACTAGGAGAGGTGCTAGGAACAAATTGGGGCTGGGAGACTGGGGCTAAGTTAAACGGGTATAGGAGACGGGTACTGGGAGACGGGTATGGAGACTGGTCTGGGAAAGACTGGTACAAAATGGAAAGGAAGGGGTGCTGGAGATTTGGTAGGAGACTGGTCTAGGAAACTGGTACTAGGAGACTGGTTTAGGAAAACTGGGGGGCTGGGAGAAAGGTTGGGGAGACTGGGAATTTAGGAGACGGGGTACTAGGAGACTGGCATTAGGAGACTGGTCCCTAGGAGACGGGGGCTAGGAGACTGGTCTAGGGATGGTACTAGGAAAATGGTATAGGAGACTGGTCTAGGAAAAGGGGGCCCTTTTTTTTTAGGAAAACTGGGGCTAGGAGACTGGTATTTTAGGGGGGACGGGGTACTAGGAACTGGTACTAGGAAGGGGGCTAGGGGGACGGGGGTTAACCAGGAGACGGGTATTAGGAGACTGGTCTAGGAAAGGGGGCAAGGAGACTGGTACTGGGAGGGGGGTTACTGGGAGACTGGTTTAGGAACTGGGGCTGGAGACTGGGGCTAGGAGATGGTACTAGGGACTGGTATTTAGGAAAACTGGTCTGGGAGACGGGGGTTAGGAGATTTGGTGTAGGGACGGGGGCTAGGAACGGGTTTATAGGAGACGGGTTTACTAGGAGATTTGGTTTAAAAAGGACTGGGGGGGTTTTTGGGAAAGGACTTTGGGCTAGGGAAACTTTTTTTTTTGGGTTAGGGAGAAAAAAGGTACTTTAAGAACAAAAACTAAAATTTTGGTTAAAAAACTTGTGGCCTAGGAACTGGGGTAGGAACTGGTATTTGGGAGACGGGTTCTAGGAACTGGTGCTAGGAAAAGGGGGGTTTAGGAGACTGGTGCTTGGAGACTGGTACTGGGAACTGGTACTAGGAACGGGTGCTAGGAGACGGGGGCTGGGAGACAGGTGCTAGGAGACTGGTACTAGGAGATGGAAACTAGGAGACGGGAACTATGAACTGGTACTAGGAGACTGGTACTAGGGACGGGTACTAGGAGAGGGTTTCTGGAGACGGGGGCTAGGAGACTGGAAAACTAGGAGATTGGTACTGGGAAGGGGTGCTAGGAGACGGGGGCTAGGAGATGGTGCTAGGAGACGGGTACTAGGAGACGGGTACTGGGAAACCCCCGTACTAGGAGACTGGAAACTAGGAGACGGGTGCTAGGGACGGGGGCGGGAACGGGTACTAGGGGGGACGGTATTTAGGATATGGTGCTGGAGACTGGGGCTGGGGGGGGAAAAAACCGGGTGCTAGGAATGGTGCTGGGGAGACTGGTACTAGGGGGCTGGTACTAGGAGACGGTACTAGGAGACGGGTTACTGGGAAGACTGGTACTAGGAGACTGGGCTAGGAGATGGTGCTAGGAGACTGGTACTAGGAGCCCTGGTAAAAGGAGCGGTACTAGGAGACTGGTATTTTTTTTTTTTTGGAAAAGGGTCAAAGGAGAGGGTTTTCTAGGAGCCCTGGTACTGGGAAAGATGGAAAACTAGGAGATGGTGCAGGGCGGGGTACTGGGAAAGGCGGGTTTATAGGAGATGGTACTGGGAAATGGTGCTAGGTGACTGGGGCAAAGGAGCTGGTGCTGGGAAAAAGGGTACTGGAGACTGGTACTAGGAGACGGGTTTACTAGGAGACTGGTACTAGGAGACTGGTGCTGGGAAACCCTGGAAACTAGGGGTCTGGTACTAGGAGACGGGTACTGGGGAACGGGTTTAACTAGGAAAATGGACTGGGGAGACGGGTGCGGGAAAAGACGGGTGCTAGGGGGAATGGGGCTAGGAAAAGGGGGCAAAGGGAGACTGGTATAGGAGACTGGTACTAGGAGACTGGTACTGGGAAAGACTGGTACTGGAGCTGGTACTAGGAGACGGGTTTATAGGGATTTGGTTTGCTAGGAGACGGGTACTAGGAGTATGGTACTGGGGAGACTGGTACTAGGGGACTGGTGCTAGGAGACGGGGGCTGGGAAGACGGTGCTGGGAAGAGGGAAACTGGGAGACGGTACTAGGGACGGGTACTAGGAGCCCGGGGTACTAGGAGACGGGTGCTAGGAGACGGGGTGCAAGGAACTGGGGCTGGGGAGACGGGTGTTTGGAAAACTGGTTCTAGGAGATGGTCCCTTGGGGGATGGTGCTGGGGAGGGGGGTTTGCAAGGAGATTTGGGGCTAGGAGACTGGTGCTGGAGACTGGTACTAGGAGATGGAAATTGGAAAATTTGGTATTTGGGGAGACGGGGTGCTAGGGACTGGGGCTAGGGACTGGTACTGGGGAAAGTTGGTCCCTAGGAGACTGGTCCCTAGGAGATGGTGCTAGGAGACTGGGGCTAGGAGACGGGTGCTAGGAGATGGTACTAGGGACTTTTACTAGGGGGGACTGGTGAGGAGACTGGGGCTAGGAGAGGGTTTTTGCTAGGAGACGGGTTATAGGAGACTGGTATAGGAGATGGTACAGGGACTGGTACTAGGAGAACGGGTTTACCTAGGAGCTGGTACAAAGGAGACTGGTGCTAGGAGACGGGGGCTAGGAGACGGTACTAGGGGACTGGTACTAGGAAAACCGGTGTAGGAGACGGGGGCTAGGAGACTGGTTTGGGGACTGGTACTGGGAGACGGCACTGGGAAAAGGGTACTAGGAGATGGTATAGGAGACTGGGGGGCTAGGGGGACTGGGGCGGAGACTGGAACGGGGGAGAGGAACTAGGGGACGGGTTTGCTAGGAGACTGGGGCTAGGGGGATTTGGTGTGGGGGACTGGTGTAGGAGACTGGTACTAGGAGACGGGTACTGGGGAGAGGGGGTACTAGGAGCAAAGTACTAGAAGACGGGTACTGGGAACGGGTGCTAGGGAGACTGGGGCTGGGGAGCCTGGTGCTGGGAAGCGGGTCTAGGGGGACGGTATGGGAAACGGGTACTGGGAAAGCCCTGGTACTAGGAGACTGGGGGCTAGGAGACTGGTACTAGGAGATGGACTAGGGGGATGGTACTGGGGGAAAAATGGAAACTAGGGGGACGGGGCTAGGGACGGAAACTGGGAGACGGGTACTAGGAGACGGGTACAGGAGACTGGTGTAGGTGATGGGGCTAGGGGGACGGGCTGGGATGGTGTAGGAGACTGGTCCCTTAGGAAAACTGGTACTGGGGAGACTGGTAAGGAATGGTGCAGGGGGACTGGTACTAGGAAAACTGGTACTAGGGACGGGAAACTAGGGACTGGTTCTGGGAGACTGGTATTTTGGAGACTGGTGTTTAGGGGGGACGGGTGCTAGGAGACTGGTGTGGGAGACTGGGGCTAGGAGACTGGTACTAGGAAAAGGGGGTACTAGGAGACTGGTACTAGGAGATTTGGTACTAGGAAAATGGTACTAAAGGGACTGGTATAGGAACGGGTTTGCTAGGGGGAGGGTTAATAGGGGGTATGGTACTAGGAGATGGTACTAGGAATTTGGTGCTAGGAGACGGGGGCTAGGAGCGGTGCTGGGAGACGGGTACTGGAGACGGGTATTTGGAGACGGGTTTATGGGAAACTGGTATTTAGGAGACTGGTGCTAGGAGACGGGGGCTAGGAGACTGGTGCTAGGGCCGGTATTTAGGAGCTGGAACTGGGAAAGACTGGTTTTTGGGGGGGAGGGAAAGGGGGGACTGGGGTGGGGAGACGGGGGTAGGAGACGGGGCAAGGAAAACGGGGGTGGGAAAAAAACTGGTATTTGGAGCTGGTACTGGGAGATGGTACTGGGGAGACTTTATGGGGGGACTGGTGTAGGAAGGGTGTTTGGAACGGGGGCTGGGAGCGGGGGCTAGGAGACGGGGTACTGGGAAAGACTGGTATTTGGGGGAATTTGGTTTCTAGAAGACGGTGCTAGGAAACGGGAAACTAGGGACTGGTACTAGGAGATGGTATGGGGAAAACGGGTTTACTAGGAAAACTGGTAAAAGGAACTGGGCTAGGAGACGGGGGTTTGGAACGGGAAATAGGAGACTGGTCCCTGGGAGACTGATACTAGGAGACGGGTTTAAAAAAGGGACGGGTACTAGGGGACTGGGGCTAGGAACGGGGGCTAGGAAAATGGTATTTGGAGCCCGGAAAGGGGAAACTGGGGCTAGGAAAATAAAAAAAAAATTGGTACTAGGGAGTTTATGGAGGGGAGTTCCGGGGGTCAACCCCCCCGGGGCCCCGGTCTTGACGGGGGCCTCCTGGTGGTTTAAAGAGCCTTAAACCCAGGCTGTTGCTGCTGGTGGACGAAAACCCAACGTAGGGCCCACACCCGGGATCCGGAAAGGGCTTTAGGTGCTTCTCCAGTGCCAGCTTGAAGACCCGCCAAAGTCTGTTTGGGAATCCCCCTTATGTGTGCTGGGGGGCAGTTTTAACAGTCTCGGGGCCCCCGACACTTAATGTATGGTCTCTTTAAAAGTGCTAGTGACAAACCCCCCGCCCTTTTTATTTTTTGGGGGGGGTGATCGTCTGCCCAAATCTTTTGCTTTCGTAGTGAGGGGATTTTCGGGGCAAGTTTTGGTATAGTCCCTCTAGGAAAAAACCAGGGATTTATAAAATTTTTTTCTCTCCCTCCTGCGTTTTCCCGGGAAAACGGTTTTTGGGAAACCCCAAGCCTCCCCTTTAAATTTAGGGGTTTTCTCTCCGTTATGCTGCCCCTGAAAATTCTTGTACATTTTTAGGGGGCAAATTTTTACCTGCCTTTAAAGGTTTCGGGTTTGTGTGCAGCAATATTTCCCCCCTAGAAAAGAAAAAAGTGACCCGAAAATTTTCATCATGGGCTTTTTGGGTCCCCAGTTTTGAAGGGGTTTCTTTCCCTTCGTCAATTTTTTTAGCAGATGCGATTGATACCCAAATTTTTTGGTCCTTTAAGGGGAAAATCCCCGAATGAAACACTCCCCGGTTTTTTGCGTTGGTGTTTCGCTTTTATTTTTTTGGGGGCCCGAATTTGTTTTTTTTTCTCTGATGAAGATTTAATTTCCTCATGGTTTTCCATATCTGAGTAAATTTAAATTTCTATCGTTTGAACTTCCATTTTGTTTCTGCAGCCCACTTTAAAGAATTTTGGGTTTAGTCCGCCTGGAGCCTTGCAGTGTCTGCAAAAGGAAGACACTGTCATGCAGATTCGGGTGTCATCTGCAGGGACTCCTTTTAATCCCGTGATGCCAGTAAAACCCGAATACAATGTTTTAGTAGCAATAACCAGGGGGATTAAATGGTACTTTTTGGGGTGGGGTGACTTTTTATTGTTTTTTTTTTCTTGAAAATTTCCAGATTTACTGGGGAATTTCATATAACCCGTAGTTCCACAGGGCGCAATATACACAACGAAAGCAAAATTAAATTTCTTTCAGAAAAAGCGTTCCCCTTTCCCCCAAAATTTTTACCAGTCAACTAATTTGTGATAATATAGCATTTTTTTGTGGGGGGACCCCCGGAAAAAAATAGAAAAACTAGATACAGCGAATTTATAAACGAGGGGTTTAGGTCGGGGCCGTTGTCTTGTTGGGGGCCAGCAGTCACCGGGTCTTCAACACCAAGTTATACTTTTGTAAACAATCAAATCACAGATTACTCGGGTAGATAATTTCCTAGAACCTTCATGTGTTAGCTAAATCACAGACCCGTATGTTTTAAAAAAAAGTGACCCCCTGAACAATCCGATCGACTGGTCCAAACCCCTTTACTGGTCCCCAAAACCCTTTTACTTGGGCCCAACCTTACTGGTTTCCCCGTTTTAAAGGGCAATAAAGCAGACTGTAAACGGAGGGGGTTTTTGGTGCCCTTATTTTAAAAAAAAAAATTAAAAATAAATCGGAACGTGCCGGTAAGCTGTTTAATAACCCAAAAACAGTTAGAAAAAAGAAATACAAATACTAGAGGGTTCATTTTAAAGGGGGGTTAAAAAAAAAGGGTATTCAAAAAGGTTGCGTTGAATTGCAGTTAAAACAACCATAAAAACATTATGAAGCTGTGTGTAGTCGTGGGCAGTCAAACAAACGGGCTTCCACAAACCCTAAATTGTCATTTTTTTTGGAAAAAGGTGTCAGCCCCTTTTGCAATATTCCAAGAAAAAAGCTACAAGCAGAAAATTTAAAAAAGGGAAATGGGTTTTTGGGGATGCCCAAATGAGTTTAAAACTGTGGACTAAAATCCAAGGTATTTTAAAAAAGGTCAAAAATCAAATGCTTTCATAGACAAACCCGGAAGCTTTTTAAACAGATGGGGAAAAAAAAAGTCTGGGGTGAATGGTACTGCCCTTGATTCTGGCCCTGAAATCAAAAAACTGTAAGGTGGGGGAAATGTCCTGGGGCAGTAAATGTGGGGGTGTTTTGGTCCTGGGAGACGTTAAAGGTGAAGCTGGGGTGCTGTCCCCGGCAACAGTAAAGATTTAAGTGGAGGGGCGTCCTGGGGGGGAAATAATGGGGAAGCTGGAGATGCTGTCCTGGGAAAACGTAATGGTGAAGCTGGAGGGTTCCTGGGGGACAGTAATTTTTAAGCGGAGTTTTTGTCCGGGAGACAGTAAAGGTGAAGCTTGGGGAAGCTGTCCGGGAGACAGTAATGGTGGGAAACTGGAGATTTTTTTTCCAGGGAGTTTGGGAATTATACGCAGGAAGGAATACATATAAATTTACCTCATAGGGGACAGGGCCAAGTAGGGAAACAAAATGTAGTCAAAGATAAGATAAAAAACCCAAAATTGCAAACTAGAAATACCGCAGGGAAAACAAACAAGAAAGGGCTCCACTAGCAATAGTGAGGATATATTACCAAAACAACCGGTGGGGGCTCCATTTTTGGTGCTAGGGAGGATAGAAGTAAAGACAGGGAAACATGCAAAACCGGGGAAAAAAAAATCCCCCGAAACCCAAGGGAAACGGAAACCAAGGCCCGTGCACATATAAGCACTTGGTATCTGCTGGCATGGGAAATTTTGGGAAAAGGGAAATGGGAATGGGAAATATGCCACCCTAAAAATGCCAATCCCAAAAGCAACAGGAAAATGCAAACTCCCTTCCTGTAAGCTTTCTCACCCTGAACTGTGTACCTCTTCAGTACAGGAAAGACTGTGCTATAACTTAAATTGCCAGGCATACCATCTAAAGGGGACAAAAAGATACAAAACATCCAGGCCATGGGAAAACCTGGGTAGCCACAGCCACTCAAGAGGGAGAAGTTTTTTAGTGCCAGGAAGGAAAAAAAAAAACTGGCAGGAAATGGCAGAAATCGTACACCAAATCCAGTCATTCCTGGAGTGGAACCACAGTCGATGGCCTCCACTCCAAACCAACAGATACAGATACCGGAAAAAAAATCCCCCCCCAGTACCAACAATACCACCAGTCCGATAACATTCTTCTTTGCAAATATACAGGGTCTAAAGCCAGCAACAAACAACAAAATACTTTTCATCCATGGACTGCTTGCAGAGGCAAAGGCAATGTTCGCGGCTTTCACTGAGACCCACATAAAGGATCACTTGGACAACGAAATATGGATCCCAGGTTACAACCTATACAGATGTGACAGAGTGAACAGGCAAAAGGGGGGGGTTGGCCTGTACATTGCAGAGTCACTTGTTTGCACAGAACTGCTAAATGCCTCAAATGATGTAGTGGAAGTTTTAGCAGTAAAGGTCGAGAACCAAAACCTAGTCATTGTGGTAGTCTACAAGCCTCCGGATGCAACATCCCAGAAATTCCAGGAACAGCTGTTAAAAAATGACCACTGTCTGGAAAATCTTCCAGCTCCTGCACCCAACATCTTGCTCCTGGGGGATTTCAACTTAAGGCACCTAAAATGGAGGAATATAGCAAATAATATTGTTGCAGTAATAACACCAGGAGGCAGCTCTGATGAAAACTCACACTCACGCGAGCTTTTAAATCTCTGCACAAAATTCAATTTAAACCAGCAAATAATAGAGCCTACTAGACTGGAGAATACACTAGACCTCATCTTCACTAACAATGATGATCTGATAAGAAATGTCACCATATCAAAAACAATATACTCAGATCACAACATAATTGAGGTTCAGACATGTATGCGTGGAGCCCCAGACCGACAAAATGAGACTAGTCACGAGGGAGCATTCACCAAATTCAACTTCAATAACAAAAACATAAAGTGGGACCAAGTAAACCAAGTCCTAACCGATATAAGCTGGGAAGATATACTAAGCAACACAGACACCAACTTATGCCTAGAACAGATTAACTCGGTGGCACTCGATGTATGCACAAGGCTTATTCCTCTAAGAAAAAGGAGGAGTAGATGTAAAATAGAAAGAGACAGGCGCTCCCTTTACAGGCTACGGAAAAGAATAACAGAGCGACTAAAAGAGGTCAATATATCTGAAATGCGTAGGGAGACACTGGTCAGAGAAATAGCAAGCATCGAACTTAAGCTAAAAGAATCCTTTAGGAGTCAGGAATCCCGGGAAGAACTAAAAGCCATAAATGAAATCGAAAGAAACCCAAAGTATTTCTTCTCCTATGCCAAATCAAAATCGAGAACAACGTCCAGTATTGGGCCCCTACTTAAAAAGATGGTCCTACACAGATGACAGCAAGGAAATGAGTGAGCTACTCAAGTCCCAATATCACTCAGTTTTTAGCAAGCCGTTAACCAGACTGAGAGTCGAAGATCAAAATGAATTTTTTATGAGAGAGCAACAAAATTTGATTAACACAAGCCTATCCGATGTTATCCTGACGCCAAATGACTTCGAACAGGTGATAAATGACATGCCCATGCACTCTGCCCCAGGCCAGACTCATGGAACTCTGTGTTCATCAAGAACTGCAAGAAGCCCCTATCACGAGCCTTTTCCATCCTATGGAGAGGAGCATGGACACGGGGGTCGTCCCACAGTTACTAAACACAACAGACATAGCCCCACTCCACAAAGGGGCAGTAAAGCAACAGCGAAGAAATACAGACCAATAGCACAACATCCCATATCATAAAAATCTTTGAAAGGGTCCTAGGAAGCAAGATCACCACCCATCTAGAAAACCATCAGTTTTCACAACCCAGGGCAACATGGGTTTAGAACAGGTCGCTCCTGTCTGTCTCAACTATTGGATCACTACGACAAGGTCCTAAATGCACTAGAAGACAAAAAGAATGAAGATGTAATATATACAGACTTTGCAAAAGCCTTCGACAAGTGTGACCATGGCGTAATAGCGCACAAAATGCGTGCTAAAGGAATAACAGGAAAAGTCGGTCGATGGATCTAAATTTCCTCACTAACAGAACACACAGAGTAGTCGTCAACAGAGTAAAGTCCGAGGCAGCTACGGTGAAAAGCTCTGTTCCACAAGGCACACTACTCGCTCCCATCTTGTTCCTCATCCTCATATCCGACATAGACAAGGATGTCAGCCACAGCACCGTGTCTTCCTTTGCAGATGACACCCGAATCTGCATGACAGTGTCTTCCATTGCAGACACTGCAAAGCTCCAGGCGGACATCAACCAAATCTTTCAGTGGGCTGCAGAAAACAATATGAAGTTCAACGATGAGAAATTTCAATTACTCAGATATGGTAAACATGAGGAAATTAAATCTTCATCAGAGTACAAAACAAATTCTGGCCACAAAATAAAGCGAAACACCAACGTCAAAGACCTGGGAGTGATCATGTCGGAGGATCTCACCTTCAAGGACCATAACATTGTATCAATCGCATCTGCTAGAAAAATGACAGGATGGATAATGAGAACCTTCAAAACTAGGGAGGCCAAGCCCATGATGACACTCTTCAGGTCACTTGTTCTATCTAGGCTGGAATATTGCTGCACACTAACAGCACCTTTCAAGGCAGGTGAAATTTCCGACCTAGAAAATGTACAGAGAACTTTCACGGCGTGCATAACGGAGATAAAACACCTCAATTATTGGGAGCGCTTGAGGTTCCTAAACCTGTATTCCCTTGAACGCAGGAGGGAGAGATACATGATTATATACACCTGGAAAATCCTAGAGGGACTAGTACCGAACTTGCACACGAAAATCACTCACTACGAAAGCAAAAGATTTGGCAGACGATGCACCATCCCCCCAATGAAAAGCAGGGGTGTCACTAGCACGTTAAGAGACCATACAATAAGTGTCAGGGGCCCGAGACTGTTCAACTGCCTCCCAGCACACATAAGGGGGATTACCAACAGACCCCTGGCAGTCTTCAAGCTGGCACTGGACAAGCACCTAAAGTCAGTTCCTGATCAGCCGGGCTGTGGCTCGTACGTTGGTTTGCGTCCAGCCAGCAGCAACAGCCTGGTTGATCAGGCTCTGATCCACCAGGAGGCCTGGTCACAGACCGGGCCGCGGGGGCGTTGACCCCCGGAATTCTCTCCAGGTAAACTCCAGGTAAACTCCAGGTAAACACGGTGCTGTGGCTGACATCCTTGTCTATGTCGGATATGAGGATGAGGAACAAGATGGGAGCGAGTACTGTGCCTTGTGGAACAGAGCTTTTCACCGTAGCTGCCTCGGACTTTACTCTGTTGACGACTACTCTCTGTGTTCTGTTAGTGAGGAAATTATAGATCCATCGACCGACTTTTCCTGTTATTCCTTTAGCACGCATTTTGTGCGCTATTACGCCATGGTCACACTTGTCGAAGGCTTTTGCAAAGTCTGTATATATTACATCTGCATTCTTTTTGTCTTCTAGTGCATTTAGGACCTTGTCGTAGTGATCCAATAGTTGAGACAGACAGGAGCGACCTGTTCTAAACCCATGTTGCCCTGGGTTGTGTAACTGATGGGTTTCTTGATGGGTGGTGATCATGCTTCTTAGGACCCTTTCAAAGATTTTTATGATATGGGATGTTAGTGCTATTGGTCTGTAGTTCTTTGCTGTTGCTTTACTGCCCCCTTTGTGGAGTGGGGCTATGTCTGTTGTGTTTAGTAACTGTGGGACGACCCCCGTGTCCACGCTCCCTCTCCATAGGATGGAAAAGGCTCGTGATAGGGGCTTCTTGCAGTTCTTGATGAACACAGAGTTCCATGAGTCTGGCCCTGGGGCAGAGTGCATGGGCATATCATTTATCGCCTGTTCGAAGTCATTTGGCGTCAGGATAACATCGGATAGGCTTGTGTTAATCAAATTTTGTGGCTCTTTCATAAAAAATTCATTTTGATCTTCGACTCTCAGTCTGGTTAGCGGCTTGCTAAAAACTGAGTCATATTGGGACTTAAGTAGCTCACTCATTTCCCGGTGGTCTGGTGGCTAAAGCTCCCGCTTCACACACGGAGGGCCCGGGTTCGATTCCCGGCGGGTGGCAACATTCGACACGTTTCCTTACACTTGTTGTCCTGTTCACCTAGCAGCAAATAGGTACCTGGGTGTTAGTCGACTGGTGTGGGTCGCATCCTGGGGGACAAGATTAAGGACCCCAATGGAAATAAGTTAGACAGTCCTCGATGACGCACTGACTTTCTTGGGTTATCCTGGGTGGCTAACCCTCCGGGGTTAAAAATCCGAACGAAATCTTATCTTATCTTATCTTATCTGTGTAGGACCTATCTTGTTTAAGTAGGGGCCCAATACTGGACGTTGTTCTCGATTTTGATTTGGCATAGGAGAAGAAATACTTTGGGTTTCTTTCGATTTCATTTATGGCTCTTAGTTCTTCCCGGGATTCCTGACTCCTAAAGGATTCTTTTAGCTTAAGTTCGATGCTTGCTATTTCTCTGACCAGTGTCTCCCTACGCATTTCAGATATATTGACCTCTTTTAGCCGCTCTGTTATTCTTTTCCGTCGCCTGTAAAGGGAGCGCCTGTCTCTTTCTATTTTACATCTACTCCTCCTTTTTCTTAGAGGAATAAGCCTTGTGCATACATCGAGGGGAGATATTACTGAAGAGAGGAGAGATATTACTGAAGAGAGGAGAGATATTACTGAAGAGAAGAGAGATATTACTGAAGAGAGGAGAGATATTACTGAAGAGAGGAGAGATATTACTGAAGAGAAGAGAGATATTACTGAAGAGAAGAGAGATATTACTGAAGAGAGGAGAGATATTACTGAAGAGAGAGAGATATTACTGAAGAGAAGAGAGATATTACTGAAGAGGAGGAGAGATATTACTGAAGAGAGGAGAGATATTACTGAAGAGAGGAGAGATATTACTGAAGAGAGGAGAGATATTACTGAAGAGAAGAGAGATATTACTGAAGAGAAGAGAGATATTACTGAAGAGAGGAGAGATATTACTGAAGAGAAGAGAGATATTACTGAAGAGAGGAGAGATATTACTGAAGAGAAGAGAGATATTACTGAAGAGGGAGAGATATTACTGAAGAGAGGAGAATATTACTGAAGAGAGGAGAGATATTACTGAAGAGAGGAGAGATATTACTGAAGAGAGGAGAGATATTACTGAAGAGAGGAGAGATATTACTGAAGAGAGGAGAGATATTACTGAAAGAGAGAGAAGAGATATTACTGAAGAGAGGAGAGATATTACTGAAGAGAGGAGAGATATTACTGAAGAGAAGAGAGATATTACTGAAGAGAGGAGAGATATTACTGAAAGAGAGAGAGATATTACTGAAGAGAGAGAGATATTACTGAGGAGAGGAGAGATATTACTGAAGAGAAGAGAGATATTACTGAAGAGAGGAGAGATATTACTGAAGAGAGGAGAGATATTACTGAATAGAAGAGAGATATTACTGAGAGAAGAGAGATATTACTGAAGAGAAGAGAGATATTACTGAAGAGAGGAGAGATATTACTGAAGAGAGGAGAGATATTACTGAAGAGAGAAGAGGAGATATTACTGAAGAGAGGAGAGATATTACTGAAGAGAGGAGAGATATTACTGAAGAGAGAGAGATATTACTGAAGAGAGAGAGATATTACTGAAGAGAAGATAGATATTACTGAAGAGAGGAAGATATTACTTAAGAGAGAGAGATATTACTGAAGAGAGGAGAGATATTACTGAAGAGAGGAGAGATATTACTGAAGAGAGGAGAGATATTACTGAAGAGAGAGAGAGATATTACTGAAGAGAAGAGAGATATTACTGAAGAGAGGGAGATATTACTGAAGAGAGGAGAGATATTACTGAAGAGAGAGAGATATTACTGAAGAGAGAGAGATATTACTGAAGAGAGGGAGATATTACTGAAGAGAAGAGAGATAATACTGAAGAGAAGAGAGATATTACTGAAGAGAGGGGAGATATCATTGAAGTGTATAAGTGGATGACGGGCATAAACAAGGGAGACATTAATAAAGTACTGAGGGTGACGAACCAGGTAAGAACCAGGAATAATGGATTTAAGTTGGATAAATTTAGATTTAGAAAGGACATAGGTAAGTACTGGTTTTCTAACAGAGTTGTAGATGCGTGGAACAGTCTTCCCAGTGGGGTGATAGAGGCTAGGGACCTTGCCTAGCTTTAAGAAGAGACTGGACAAATATATGAGTGGGAGGGGCTGGGTTTGATTGGTGTCATGGGGTACGGGAGTTATTTCTTGGGTAGCTTTGGGTAGAGGTCTTTTGATGAGGTCCTGCCTTGTATGGGCCAGTAGGCCTTCTGCAGTGTTCCTCCATGTTTATGTTCTTATAAAACCCGGGAGGAAGACTAACACCCAGGATAACAGGGGCACAATGAGTAAGAAAATGATCTCCATAGTTTTCACCCATGCCGGTGATCGAATCACGGACAGTCGGTGTGTGACCTGAGGGAGCTGTCAACCGAGCCATAGGATATATATATGTCGTGCCGAATAGGTAAAAGCTGGCCAGTTACTAATTACTCATTTAAAATTAAGTATTTTCTAAAATTTTGTCTTATACGTTTAAAAATATTTTATGTTAATGTAAAAATTAATAATTTTGTACCAAAAGAACCTTAGGAAACTTACCTGACCTTATTATAACCAGCGAAATTTCATTTAGTCTAATCCAACTAAATATATTTTAGATAAGTTTATAGTGATTTAATAATTAACAAACAAACAAAAAAAAAACATTTTTTTCGATAGGTTCAGAATGATTTATGCCATATTATTGCATTCACAAATTTCGCTTGTCTTATTCGGCAAGAAGAGAATTGCTATCCAACCCAAAATAGCAAGTTTTACCTATTCGGCATGACATATACATCAAACTTACACTTCCGGTTTAGCAGTTAGTGCGATGTTTATATGGTAAAAGTATGAAGAATTGACCCTTACGACTACTTGTGTTGCATGACTCACACGGACGGAGGATCGAGCCTGGTGGGAGGGATGGGAAGGGTGCTGGTGGGAGGGATGGGAAGGGTGCTTGTGGGAGGGATGGGAAGGGTGCTGGTGGGAGGGATGGGAAGGGTGCTGGTGGGAGGGATGGCAAGGGTGCTGGTGGGAGGGATGGGAAGGGTGCTTGTGGGAGGGATGGGAAGGGTGCTGGTGGGAGGGATGGCAAGGGTGCTGGTGGGAGGGATGGGAAGGGTGCTTGTGGGAGGGATTGGAAGGGTGCTGGTGGGAGGGATGGCAAGGGTGCTGGTGGGAGGGATGGGAAGGGTGCTTGTGGGAGGGATGGGAAGGGTGCTGGTGGGAGGGATGGGAAGGGTGCTGGTGGGAGGGATGGGAAGGGTGCTTGTGGGAGGGATGGGAAGGGTGCTGGGAGGGATGGGAAGAGTGCTGGTGGGAGGGATGGGAAGGGTGCTGGTGGGAGAGATGGGAAGCGAGCTGGTGGGAGGGATGGGAAGAGGGCTGGTGGGAGGGATGGGGAGCGAGCTGGTGGGAGGGATGGGAAGGGTGCTGGTCGGAGGGTTGGGAAGCGAGCTGGTGGGAGAGATGGGAAGCGAGCTGGTGGGAGGTTACCTGGAGGTTACCTGGTTACCTGGAGGTTATTCCGGGGATCAACGCCCCCGCGGCCCGGTCCACGACCAGGCCTCCCGATGGATTGAGAGGGTTGGGAAGCGAGCTGGTGGGAGGGATTGGAAGCGAGCTGGTGGGATGGATGGGAAGCGAGCTGGTGGGAGGGTTGGGAAGCGAGGTGGTGGGAGGGATTGGAAGCGAACTGGTGGGAGGGATGGGAAGCGAGCTGATGGGAGAGATGGTAAGCGACCTGGTGGGAGGGATGGGAAGGGTGCTGGTGGGAGGGATGGGAAGGGTGCTGGATGGAGGGATGGGAAGCGGGCTGGTGGGAGGGATGGGGAGCGAGCTGGTGGGAGGGATGGGAAGGGTGCTGGTCGGAGGGTTGGGAAGCGAGCTGGTGGGAGAGATGGTAAGCGAGCTGGTGGGAGGGTTGGGAAGCGAGCTGGTGGAGAGGATTGGAAGCGAGCTGGTGGGAGGGATGGGAAGCGAGCTGGTGGGAGGGTTGGGAAGCGAGGTGGTGGGAGGGATTGGAAGCGAACTGGTGGGAGGGATGGGAAGCGAGCTGATGGGAGAGATGGTAAGCGACCTGGTGGGAGGGATGGGAAGGGTGCTGGTGGGAGGGATGGGAAGGGTGCTGGATGGAGGGATGGGAAGCGGGCTGGTGGGAGGGATGGGAAGTGAGCCGGTGGGAGGGATGGGAAGCGAGCTGGTGGGAGGGTTGGGAAGCGAGCTGGTGGGAGGGATGGGAAGCGAGCTGGTTACCTGGAGGTTACCTGGAGGTTATTCCGGGGATCAACGCCCCCGCGGCCCGGTCCATGACCAGGCCTCCCGATGGATCAGGGCCTGATCAACTAGGCTGTTACTGCTGGCCGCATGCAGTCAAACGTACGAGCCACAGCCCGGCTGATCCGGCACTGACTTTAGGTATCTGTCCAGCTCTCTCTTGAAGGCAGCCATTGGGTTATTGGCAATTCCCCTAATGCTTGATGGGGGGCTGTTAAACAGTTTTGGGCCCCGGACACTTATGGTGTTTTCCCTTAGTGTACCAATGGCGCCCCTACTTTTTATTGGGGGCATTTTGCATCGCCTGCCCAGTCTTTTACTTTCGTATGGAGTGATTTCTGTGTGCAGATTTGGGACCATTCCTTCCAAGATTTTCCAAGTGTAGATTATGATATATCTCTCCCTCCTGCGTTCCAACGAGTACAAGTCAAGTGCTTCCAAGCGTTCCCAGTAGTTAAGGTGCTTGACAGAACTTATACGTGCAGTAAAGGATCTCTGTACACTCTCTAGATCCGCGATTTCACCTGCTTTGAATGGAGATGTTAATGTACAGCAGTATTCTAGCCTAGAGAGAACAAGTGATTTGAAAAGGATCATCATGGGCTTGGCATCTCTCATTTTGAAAGTTCTCATTATCCATCCTATCATTTTCTTTGCACTTGTGATCGTGGCACTGTTGTGATCCTTGAAAGTGAGATCCTCAGACATTACTACTCCCAGGTCCCTTACATTATTTTTCCGCTCTATTGTATGGCCGGAGTCAGTAGTATACTCTATTCTAGTTATTATCTCCTCCAGTTTTCCATAATGGAGTAGTTGGAATTTGTCCTCATTGAACATCATATTGTTTACCATTGCCCACTGGAAAACTTTGTTTATATCTTCTTGGAGGTTAACCGCGTCCTCAGCAGATGACAGCCTCATGCAGATCCTAGTATCATCCGCAAAGGATGGGAGGGTTGGGAAGCGAGCTGGTGGGAGGGATTGGAAGCGAGCTGGTGGGAGGGATGGGAAGCGAGCTGGTGGGAGGGATGGGAAGGGTGCTGGTGGGAGAGATGGGAAGGGTGCTGGTGGGAGGGATGGGAAGGGTGCTGGTGGGAGGGACGGGAAGCGAGCTGGTGGGAGGGTTGGGAAGCGAGCTGGTGGGAGGGATTGGAAGCGAGCTGGTGGGAGGGATGGGAAGCGAGCTGGTGGGAGGGATGGGAAGGGTGCTGGTGGGAGGGATGGAAGCGAGCCGGTGGTAGGGTTGGGAAGCGAGCTGGTGGGAGGGATTGGAAGCGAGCTGGTGGGAGGGATGGGAAGCGAGCAGGTGGGAGGGATGGGAAGGGTGTTGGTGGGAGAGATGGGAAGGGTGCTGGTGGGAGGGATGGGAAGGGTGCTGGTGGGACGAACGGAAAGCGAGCTGGTGGGAGGGATCGGAAGGGTGATGGTTGGAGGGATGGGAAGGGTGCTTGTGGGAGGGATGGGAAGCGAGCTCGTGAGAGGGAAGGGAAGCAAGCTGGTGGGAGGGATGGGAAGCGAGCTCGTGGGAGGGATGGGAAGCGAGCTGGTGGGAGAGATGGGAAGCCAGCTCGTGGGAGGGATGGGAAGCGAGCTGGTGAATGGGATGGGAAGGGTGCTGGTGGGAGGGATGGGAAGCGAGCTGGTGGGAAGGATGGGAAGCGACCTGGTGCAAGGGATGGGAAGCGAGCTGGTGGGAGGGATCGGAAAGGTGCTGGTGGGAGGGATGGGAAGCGAGCTGGTGGGATGGATGGGACGCGAGCTGGTGGGAGGGATGGGAAGCGAGCTCGTGGGAAGGATGGGAAGCGAGCTCGTGGGAGGGATGGGAAGCGAGCTGGTGGAGGGATGGGAAGTGGGCTGGTGGGAGGGATGGGGAGCGAGCTGGTGGGAGGGATGTTGAACGAGCTGGTGGGAGGGATGGGAAGGGTGCTGGTGGGAGGGATGAGAAGCAGCCTGGTGGGAGGGATGGGGAGCGAGCTGGTGGGAGGGATGGGAAAGGTGCTGGTCGGAGGGTTGGGAAGCGAGCTGGTGGGAGGGATGGGTAGCGAGCTGGTGCTAGGGTTGGGAAGCGAGCTGGTGGGAGGGTTGGAAGCGAGGTGGTGTGAGGGATTGGAAGCGAGCTGGTGGGAGGGATGGGAAGCGAGCTGGTGGGAGGGATTGGAAGCGAGCTGGTGGGAGGGATGGGAAGCGAGCTGGTGGGAGGGTTGGGAAGCGAGGTGGTGGGAGGGATTGTTAGCGAGCTGGTGGGAGGGATGGGAAGCGAGCTGATGGGAGAGATGGTAAGCGACCTGGTGGGAGGGATGGGAAGGGTGCTGGTGGGAGGGATGGGAAGGGTGCTGGTTGGAGGGATGGGAAGTGGGCTGGTGGGAGGGATTGGAAGTGAGCTGGTGGGAGGGATGGGAAGCGAGCTGGTGGGAGGGTTGGGAAACGAGCTGGTGGGAGGGATGGGAAGCGAGCTGGTGGGAGGGATGGGAAGCGAGCTGGTGGGAGGGTTGGGAAGCGAGGTGGTGGGAGGGATTGGAAGCGAGCTGTGGGAGGGATGGGAAGCGAGCTGGTGGGAGAGATGGGAAGCGACCTGGTGGGAGGGATGGAAAGGGTGCTGGTGGGAGGGATGGGAAGGGTGCTGGTGAGAGGGATGGGAAGTGAGCTGGTAGGAGGGATGGGAAGCGAGCTGGTGGGAGGGATGGAAAGCGAGCTGGCGGGTGGGATGGGAAGCGAGCTGGTGGGAGAGATGGGAAGCGACCTGGTGGGAGGGATGGAAAGGGCGCTGGTGGGAGGGATGGGAAGGGTGCTGGTGAGAGGGATGGGAAGCGAGCTGGTGGGAGGGATGGGAAGTGAGCTGGTGGGAGGGATGGGAAGCGAGCTGGTGGGAGGGATGGGAAGCGAGCTGGTGGGAGGGATGGGGAGCGAGCTGGTGGGAGGGATGGGAATGGTGCTGGTGGGAGGGATGGGAAGCGAGCTGGTGAGAGGGATGGGAAGGGTGCTGGTGGGACGGGTGGGAAGGGTGCTGTTGGGTGGGATGGGAAGCGAGCTGGTGGGAGGGATGGGGAGCGATCTGGTGGGAGAGATGGGAAGGGTGCTGGTGGGAGAGATGGGACGGGTGCTGGTAGGGGGTTGGGAAGCGAGCTTGTGGGAGGGATGGGAAGCGAGCCGGTGGGAGGGATGGGAAGCGAGCTGGTGGGAGGGATGGGAAGGGTGCCGGTGGGAGGATGGGAAGGTTGCTGATTGGAGGAATGGGAAGGGTACTGGGGGGTGGATGGGAAGCGAGCTGGCGGGTGGGATGGGAAGCGAACTGGTGGGAGGGATGTTGAGTGAGCTGGTGGTAGGGATGGGAAGGGTGCTTGTGGGAGGGATGAGAAGCGAGCTGGTGGGAGGGATGGGAAGCGAGCTGGTGGGAGGGATGGGAAGCGAGCTGGTGGGGGGGTGGGAAGGGTGCTGGTGGGAGGATGGGGAGCAAGCTGGTGGGAGGGATTTGAAGCAAGCTGGTGGGAGGGAGGGAAGCGAGCTGGTGGGAGGAATGGGAAGCGAGCTGGTGGGAGGGATGGGAAGTGAGCTGGTGGGAGGGATGGGAAGCGAGCTGGTGGGAGGGATGGGAAGCGACCTGGTGGGAGGGTTGGGAAGCGACCTGGTGGGAGAGTTGGGAAGCGAGCTGGTGGGAGGGTTGGGAAGCGAGCTGGTGGGAGGGTTGGGAAGCGAGCTGGTGGGAGGGTTGGGAAGCGAGCTGGTGGGAGGGACGGGAAGCGAGCTGGTGGGAGGGATGGGAAACGAGCTGGTGGGAGGGATGGGAAGCGAGCTGTTGGGAGGGATGGGAAGCGAGCTGGTGGGAGGGATGGAAGGGTGCTGGTGGGAGGGATGGGAATGGTGCTGGTGGGAGAGATGAGGAGCGAACTGGTGGGTGGGATTGGAAGGGAGTAGGTGGGAGAGATGGGTAGGTAGCAGGTGGGAGGGATGGGAAGGTAGCAGGTGGGAGGGATGGGAAGGTAGCAGGTGGGAGGGATTGGAAGGGTGCAGTTGGAATGGATGGGAAAGTAGCAGGAGGGAGGGATGGGAAGGTAGCAGGTGGGAGGATGGGAAGGTAGCAGGTGGGAGGGATGGGAAGGTAGCAGGTGAGAGGGATGGGAAGGTAGCAGGTGGGAGGGATGGGAAGGGTGCTGGTGGGAGGGATGGGAAGGGTGCTGGTGGGAGGGATGGGAAGGGAGCAGGTGGGAGGGATGGGAAGGGAGCAGGTGGAATGGATAGGAAGGTAGCTGGTGGGAGGGATGGGAAGGTAGCAGGTGGGAGGGATGGAAGGTAGCAGGTGGGAGGGATGGAAGGGAGCAGGTGGGAGGGATTGGAAGGGTGCAGGTGGGAGTGATGGAAAGGGAGCAGGTGGGAGGGATTGGAAGGGTGCAGGTGGGAGGGATTGGAAGGGTGCAGGTGGAATGGATTGGAAGGTAGCAGGTGGGAAGGATGGGAAGGTAGCAGGTGGGAGGGATGGGAAGGTAGCAGGTGGGAGGGATGGGAAGGTAGCAGGTGGGAGGGATGGGAAGTGTGCTGGTGGGAGGAATGAGAAGGGAGCAGGTGGGAGGGATGGGAAGGTAGCAGGTGGGAGGGATGGAGGGTAGCAGGTGGGAGGGATGGGAAGGGTACAGGTGGGAGGGATGGGAAGGTAGCAGGTGGGAGGGATGGGAAGGTAGTAGGTGGGAGGGATGGGAAGGTAGCAGGTGGGAGTGATGGGAAGGTAGCAGGTGGGAGGGATGGGAAGGTAGTAGGTGGGAGGGATGGGAAGGTAGCAGTTGGGAAGGATGGGAAGGGAGCAGGTGGGAGGGATGGGGAGGGAACACTTCCTTTACTGTCATGTTAGACACCACAGTCATCTTATTAACTAGTATTCTGCCAACACTGTCTACACTTACGGTAGCCCGTGACCTGGTGTCCTCAGCTCTCCCTTCACACGACAATCGTCTGGGTTCGTTTCCCAGAGAGGATAGAAAGAATGGTAGTGTTTGTTTATACTGCTTGTCTATGTTCCCCATCAATAAAATGGTTACCTGGGTGCTAGTCGACTGGTGTGGGTCGCATCCTGGGACAAAAACTGACCTAATTCTCCAGAAATGTTCTGCATAACAAGCGGCTTTCTAAATATTAGTATGTCATTGATGTTATGTAGGACTGTATACACAAATAACCCGCACATAAAAGAGAGAAGCTTACGACGACGTTTCGGTCCGACTTGGACCATTGACAAAGTCACACTAACAGAGGTACGAACGAACGAAAGTTCAGGTAAGATCCCAAATGGGATGAGCGGGGAAGACGGGACAGACGAAGAACAGTGCTGGAGAGGAGTGTTCTTAGTCGTAGAAATAGAGCCAGGGCTTAACCCAGCAGCGAGGCGATCGTGGGACAGATATTGAGAAGAGAAATTCAGGCTCTTCTGTGGGACTCCGGTGGGTGAGCGGGAAGGAAGGGACATGCGACGTTTAGAGCTAGAGAGGAGTGTAGAACTGAGCCATGTCTTAACCCAAAGGGTAAGGCGAACGTGGATCAGAGAATGGTACCTGTCATAGAAGGTACCTCTCGGAGAATCCAAGGTTATTTGTAAATAGGGTTAGGAGCAGGATCATGCAAGGAGTAGAAAAGGTTGTGTTGGTTTGTGGGTCTGCGAATGTCTTCGTCAAGGAGAGAGGTCCAGTAGTCATGTCGTGTCACGAGTTTGTCAATCTGTCTGTCACTGAGCGTCTTCCAGTACAGATTCAGCGCAGGGATGTCTAATTGGGCATGGAGAGACTCGCTTGTGGCGAAGTCCTCCCATCTGACATCAAGCACCCAGCGCAGCGCCTTGTTCTGGACACGCTGCAGTTTAAGTAAGTTTGTTTTTGCTGCAAGAGAGAGGGCTAGAGGAGAGTAAGTTATCAGAGGACGTATAAGGGATTTGTAGAGGTGTAGTTTGGTGCGTTGAGAGGCATGTTTCAGCTTGTAGAGGCCCGCAAGGGCCTTACTAGCTATTGCATGCCTTGAGTGAATGTGTCCGTGTAAGCGTAGAAGGTAGTCAAGATTAACGCCAAGGACAGTGACAGATTGTGTCATGGGGATGTAAGTGCGGGTGTCAGCTGTTCTGAGCTCGACAGGTAATGGAGGATCACGTTTTCTGTAGTTAAAATATGTAATGCTGGATTTAGCTGCATTGGTTTTGATCCTCCATTTTTGTTCCCAGATGGCTATTCTGTCGACCTCATTTTGTGTTTTGTGTGTGAGTGTATCTATATTGGCATGAGTGATAAGTTGTGTAATGTCGTCTGCATAGGCTAGTGTGATGGAGTTTTGGTATACAGGTGTTGGAGTGTCGTTAGTGTATAAAATGTAGAGGGTAGGGGAGAGGACAGATCCCTGGGGTACTCCAGCATTTAGTGTGAAGTAGTCAGAGTAACAGCCTTGGAATTTGATTCTCATGGTACGGCCGTCTAGGAAGTTGCAGAGGAGTTTACGAGTAGTGAGAGGCAGGTTAAAGTTAGTGCAGAGTTTGTACTTGAGCCCTTGGTGCCAGACAGTGTCAAAAGCTTTTTCAACGTCTTTTGCAACCAGGGCTGTCCTGTTTCTTTGTTTTGTGTTTATGTGGATGTAGTTGAGAATGATGTTAATGGCATCTTGTGTGGATCTGTGTGTTCTGAAGCCAAACTGACCATCAGAAAGTAGAGAGTTGTGTTCCAGGTATCTGCGAAGGCGATGGTTGATGAGTTTTTCAAAGAGTTTACCTAAAGTGTCGAGGAGGCTGATAGGGCGATAATTTCTAGGATCAGAGTGGTCTTTTTTGGGTTTAGGAAGGAGGATAGCTGTAGCAGCTTTGAAGAGGGAAGGGAAGTATCCAGAGGCAAGGGAGGCATTGAGGAGGTTTGTGTAGGCAGTAATGATAGTCAGGAAGGTGTTTTAGGATAATATGGTTTAGGCCAGAGGCGCCAGGAGCCTTGGGAGGAAGGTGTCTGAGGAGAGTTTTAATGTCTGTGTTGGTGAAAGGAGTGTCGAGTTCTTGGGAGGAGGTAAGAGAGTCTAGATGAATGTGGCTATCTGGTGTTGTATCTTGTGTGTGTGCAGTGTTCCAATGTTCTATGTTCTGAATGTGTTGAATAACGTTCGAGTGAGGTCGGTGAGGGGGGAAGATGTTCTCCCAGATGTGTTTGAAGATGTTGGTAGCAGCCTGCGGGTCTGAGATGTGTGTGTTGTTGTGGGTGATGTGTTTGAATTTGTTGGTAGGAGTAGTGCCTCTTATTTTTTTGATAAAGTTCCAGAAGGCTTTAGTGTTTTTAATACGCTGTTTGTCAGCTTGTTGTATGAGTTGTGACCAGTGATTGTTGTGGTCTTGGTCTAGACTGTGTAGAATGTTGTTTCTAAGGTAAGTGAGATCTAATCGAACTTGATTAAATCTGTGTGTGTTGTAGAGGAAGCGGTTGTGGTAGCAGATAATTAGTCTTCTTGTTCTGAGTGACGGTTTGAAGGAATAACGAGTGGTGTGAGTTTTCTTTGGTATTGCGTTGTTGGCTGCTTGTGTAATGGTGTCCTGGATGAGATCAAGTTGAGTATCGATGTCAGAGATAGGTTTGTTATAGTCGTAGGTGAGGTTAATATTGTCTATGTGTTGTTTGAAAGCATCCCAGTCAGCATTCTTGTAGGAGAAGGAAGGTGTGGTTGGAATGAGGATAGGGTTGGAGGAGATGTGCAAGATGACTGGGATGTGATCAGAGCCTGTAATAGGGCCAGGTGAGATGTAGTGTTGAAATAGAGAACTGGCTCGGTTTGCCAGAATGATGTCTGGTTTGCCTTGGCCCGTGTGATTGAAGAAGGTATTGAAGTCTGGGCCGAGATGAATTAGGTGTTTATGGTTAGTGAAGTTGAGTAATTGGTGACCAAGTTGGTTGTTACTGGTGTGATGAAAGGCGGTGTGTTTGGCATTCATGTCAGCTAGTAGGTATGTTGGTGTGTTGGTGTAGTTGAAGACTAAGGAAAGGTCGTGTATGTTGAGAATAGTGTTTGGGCGAGCATAGGTGGTGAAAAAGATAAAGGGGCCAAGGTGGGTGTGTATTCTGACTGCAAGACAGTGTTGGTGAATAAAAGGGATTGGGAGAGATTCGTGTTTTATGTTGGATTTGACAAGGATGGCAACCCCATCGTGGGGATCATAGGGGGACTGTAGTGCAGTATAACCATAATGGCGGATACGTTGAGGGGCTTTGAGGCAGGTACTGTTTAGCAAAACAATATCTGGTCTCTCAGCTTCAAGGAGCTCGGCCAGTAGGTGTCTAATAGTAAAGTAAGAACATACGTTGAACTGAATCACTTTAAACATGATTTAATGGTTTCGTCATAGCAAAGTTAATGTCGGAGGAGTTTGGATTAAAACCCGTGATAGTGGTGCCATCAGTGGATGCGAGTTTGTAGGTGTTACGGACCCGTTTCCTGGAGGGGAGGAAGAGATGGATCTGTTTTTATGTTCTTTTGTATGTCTATCAGAAGTTGGGCAGGTTTGGGTTTGAGTGGATTTTGTCTGGAGGAGGTGGAGTTGGACCTGGATGAAGTTTTGGTTGTGGTGGAGGAGTGGGCGAAGGTAGATGCAGAGGAAGTGGAAGCTTTGGTAGGGGATGAGGAAGTAAAGCTATGGTACTGGGTGAGGAAGCAGGAAGCTTTGGTTGGGGATGAGGAAGTGGGTAAGGAGGTTGGGGAAGGGGTGGTCATAGCAGCAGCAGTAGGGGTGTTGGTGGGAGGGGTGGAAGTAGTGAAGAGGGGTAGGGCAGGAGGAGAACTGGTGGGTGTAGGAAGTGGGAGGGTGGGAGAGAGGGAGGAGGTAGAGGTTGTAGGGGGCTTAGAGGAGAAGCAGGAAGGAGGGATAATTAAAGAGGGAAGATTGTTAGTGGACAAGATTAGGTTAAGGACATGTGAGTAGTCTGATTGGTAGGCTTGAGAGATTACCATCGCAGAGTGGGCAGCAGTGGCGAGTTGGCAGTTAGTTTTGTAGTCTAGTGTGGGTGTAGGTGTAGAAGGAGAGGTGATTGTAGTCTGTGTGTTGGTGTTTGAAGTGTGTAGAGTAGGAGGGGTAGACCAAGTGCGTGGGGTAACCCAGGCATTGGGGGTAGGGGTGGAAGGTATTGTAGGAGGGGGAGGTGCAGGGAAGGGGTTGGGGAGGGAGGGAGGTTGGCTTTCTCTGAGGGTGGAGAGAATGTCTTTTCTAGTAGGGCAGGAATTTGCAACTGCAGTGTGTGACCCCCCGCAGTTAGAACATTTTAGGGGAGGTTGCAAGTGTTCCAGAAGTGGCCAGTTGCTGAACATCTGGAGCAGGTTTGTGTGGAAGTGCATGAGATTTTGTCGTGGCCGAATTTGTAGCATTTCAGACATTGTGTGATGGGTGAAAGTTTGGAGTGAAGAGAGAGTTTGGAGGAATGCGGATGGTCTTAGCAAGGATTCCTTGACTGAAGAGTGTAGAGGCGTCAGGAGTTGAACAGCGTATTTTGAGGATGGTAGAGTTTTCAGGTCTATAAATATCGTCAACAGAGACTTTGTTCTTAGTACTAATGTCTTTCATTAAGTCTTCTTTGTCTGTGTCATAGGCAGTCAGGAGAGAATAGTCTACGTGTTTTGCGATCATTGTGCATTTGGCGCGGTGCTCAGGAGTCCAAATAATAGTGAAGCCTGCATCGGAGAAGTTTTTGTCTGTCTCGGTTGAGGTGTACGTTTCGTAAGAATGTCTGTCAAGAAGTAGTTTGAATCCAGAGTTGGTTTTAAAGACTTTATACTGAGGAGCGCCAGTGATCTGGTACAGTAAATTTCCAGGACAGATAGTGGCATGATCAGATTTAGAGTATTTGAGGTTAAGCGAGAAAGAATTGGGCTTGGAAGAGGTGGGGGCAGGGTAGGCCTTAGAAGCAGGAGTAGACAGAGTAGAGGCAGGTGTTGGCAGTAGAGGAGTGGTAAGGGGAAAGGAGGTGGAAGGCATTGCAGGCATCGTAAATTAGATGTGGGGGCCAATCCTGTGAGAAAAAATTGGCTAGGCAAGTACGTGTGAAGTAGACACACGTACTTGCCTGGTTATAACTTTAAAGTTTCTTGTGGAGTGCGTCTCTGGAGGTACAGGACACTGAGGAGGTGAGCTGTAGCTTGGAGCACTGTATGCCCTGAACTGGCTGTAAGGCGTGTAGACCACACGTACAGGCTGAGGCGTGGAGACTTCAGACAGCAACAGGAGTGCAGAGGGAGGCTTCCTGCCCTTGGGTAGGCAGCCACCGACGCACCAATCCTGATGGTGAAGACGAAGGTCCAGTAACCACCACTCGGTGAAGAGAACAACTCTGGCTGTGAGCGATGAGGAGAGCCAACACTAGCTGAATGGCGAGCAGACTTCACTTACAGGCTGAGGCGTGGAGACTTCAGACAACGGCGAGGAGAGGCAACACTGGCTGTATAGCGTGTAGACTACACGTACAGTCTGGAGCGTGGAGGCTACAGATAGCAACAGGAGTGCAGAGGGAGGCTCCCTGCCCTTGGTAGGCAACCACCGACGCACAAATCCTGAAGGTGAAGACGAAGGTTTAGTAACCACCACTCTGAGGATGTCACACTCAACACGGGGCAATTAGAGAGGCGAGATCGTTCGTCGATGGAGCTGTGTGTCCAATGAAGAGATCGACCAGTTTCTCCGAAGTATTGAAGAGGACAGGAGGAGCAAGAAATAGAGTAGACACCAGGAACATCTGTAGAGGGAGGAGAGGTATGAACGAGATTAGTGCGAAGAGTGTTAGTCTGGCGGAAGGTAAGCTTGATGTCAAAGGGACGGAGAGAAATTGTTGAGATTAGAAAGACCGGAAATGTAGGAAGGGGGGGGCAAAGGATAGAAGAGTTCTCATGAATAGAGAGTTTGGGAGAGAAGAAATTGCTTTTTAGCACGTGAGAGGGCAGAGTCTATGAATGGAAGGGTAGCCAAGACGGAGAACGAATTATGAAGAGGGAAATTTCTGCTGGAAGGAACTGAGGATCACAGATGCGGAGGGCACGGAGAAAGAGGAGATAAGAACACTTTTCTTGACAGGGGGAAGCATGATAGGAAAAGTAGTGAATGTACTGCCCTGTGCATAGGTTTACGGTAAACGGAAAAGGAAAAACCTGTACTGACGGTGGACATGGACATTTTTTCTTTTCTTTTTCTGTTTCTTCATCCTCTTCCCCTTTCCTCTTTCCATTTGCTCCTCTGGGGTCTTTCCTCACATGTCTGTGTTTCTGTTCCTTCTTATTTATTCACCACTTCCTTTTCACGCACCTCTGTGCTTGCTCTCCCTGTGGGCATCTAGCTCTCTTGCAGTGCTCCCCTTCCTTTGTATTTGACTGGCTCGTCCTTTTCCCACTTCTACCACTACCACTACACTAACCTCTTCTTCTTCACTACTATCACAATACTCATGAAATTAGAAACATATGTGGGGCCGTCTGGTGTCTTTGTTGTGGACGTTTCGCCATCCAGGGGCGGGCTGGTTTGCGAAACGTCATGATGGGAATGCCCGGTGTGTGCATGTTGTCTTAATTTATCTTTTTCGGTATCATATACAACTCTGTACTACTACTACTACTTACCCTCTTCCTGCCTATATATAGCCGTCCTGCTCCACCTCTGTTAGTGTGACTTTGTCAATGTCCAATCGGACAGAAACGTCGTCGTAGCTTCCCCTCTTTTATGTGCGGGTTTATTGTTATTGTTCCATCACGGTATTGTGCCTTTTTGTTATTTAGGACTGTATACCTTGTACATGTACTGGTAGAATATATTATTATCTTGTAGTGTTGACAGACACCGTCTTGCTGATCCATCACTTATATATAACTTTCCTAATATGAATCTTATCCTGTCTTGTCTCAGTACATGTCTTCCTTCCTCATTAATTGCCCAATGTTTCCATAGTTCTCAACACTGGTAACTTGACCTCTTCTCTATTTCTTCCGCTTCTTCCCTATTCCCAACATTTCTATTTTTCTTTGCTTTTCCTCGCTTCTGCCTGGATTGTTCCTTCTCTATGGATTTTTAGTCCCACCTTCTTGGTCCAATATATCTCTTGCAGTTGAAATGTTAATAAACCACCTCTACTACTACTACTACTACTTAACTATACTACTATTCTACTACTACTACTACTACTACGAATAGTCCCTTCACTAACCATTACTTTTTACTTCCCACTACTTGCTTTACATCTTTCACTACTATCTCCATTTCCTTCTTTTATTCTTTCTACCACTTTTTCTGTCATGGCTGCCGTCCTCTCCAGTATATCCTGGCGCTCTTACTTGTGTCATGGCTGCCGTCCTCTCCATATAACCTGGTTTGCCTTAACTTGTGTCATGGCTCCCGCCCTCCTCCTGTATATCCGGCTGCTTTAACTTGTGTCAGGCTGCCGTCCTCTCCTGTATTTTCCTGGCTCCACTTTAAATTTTCAGTGTCATCGGCTGCCGTCCTCTCCAGTATATCCTGGCTGCCTTAACTTGTGTCATGGCTGCCGTCCTCTCCAGTATATCCTGGCTGCCTTAACTTGGTATGTTAGTGCCCAGCACAAACGTGGTGTTAACTTTCAGTTTCTCATGTTGGTGTTTTAAATTTATGTATTGTTACTGTCACCCTATTGTGCCTGTCTGGTTTTTTTTTTTACATTTAATATGCTAACTTCTGCCGACAAGTCGTCAAACCCAACTGACCTCAACTGTACTACTGTTCACTACTGTCTCTCAGCTGTACTACTCACTACTGTCTCAGCTGTACTTATCATAGTCTCTCAGCTGACTACTGTCACCCTACTGTCTCTCAGCTGTACTACTGTCACTACTGTCTCTCAGCTGTACTACTGTCACTACTGTCTCAGCTGTACTACTGTCACTAGTCTCTCAGCTGTACTACTGTCACTACTGTCTCAGCTGTACTACTGTCACTAGTCTCTCAGCTGTACTACTGTCACTACTGTCTCAGCTGTACTACTGACGTCTCAGCTGTACTACTGTCACTAGTCTCAGCTGTACACTGTCACTACTGTCTCAGCTGTACTACTGTCACTACTGTCTCTCAGCTGTACTACTGTCACTACTGCTCTCAGCTGTACTACTGTCACTACTCTCTCAGCTGTACTACTGTCACTAGTCTCAGCTGTACGTCACTACTGCTCAGCGTACACTGCACTACCCCTCAGCTGTACTACTGTCTCTAGTCTCTAGCTGTACTACTGTCACTACATGTCACTACTGTCCCCAGCTGTACTACTGTCACTAGTCTCTAGCTGTACTACTGTCACTATCTCTCACTGTACTACTGTCACTACTGTCTCAGCTGTACTACTGTCACTAGTCTCTCAGCTGTTACTACTGTCACTACTGTCTCAGCTGTACTACTGTCACTAGTCTCTCAGCTGCTAACTACTGTCACTAGTCTCTCAGCTGTACTACTGTCACTACTGTCTCAGCTGTACTAGTCACTATCTCTCAGCTGTACTACTGTCACTAGTCTCTCAGCTGTACTACTGTCACTACTGTCTCAGCTGTACTACGTCACTAGTCTCTCAGCTGTACTACTGTCACTAGTCTCTCAGCTGTACTACTGTCACTACTGTCTCAGCTGTACTACTGTCACTAGTCTCTCAGCTGTACTACTGTCACTAGTCTCTCAGCTGTACTACTGTCACTACTGTCTCAGCTGTACTACTGTCACTAGTCTCTCAGCTGTACTACTGTCACTAGTCTCTCAGCTGTACTACTGTCACTACTGTCTCAGCTGTACTACTGTCACTAGTCTCTCAGCTGTACTACTGTCACTAGTCTCTCAGCTGTACTACTGTCACTACTGTCTCAGCTGTACTACTGTCACTAGTCTCTCAGCTGTACTACTGTCACTAGTCTCTCAGCTGTACTACTGTCATTAGTCTCAGCTGTACTACTGTCACTAGTCTCTCAGCTGTACTACTGTCACTACTGTCTCAGCTGTACTACTGTCACTATCTCTCAGCTGTACTACTGTCACTAGTCTCTCAGCTGTACTACTGTCACTACTGTCTCAGCTGTACTACTGTCACTAGTCTCTCAGCTGTACTACTGTCACTAGTCTCTCAGCTGTACTACTGTCACTACTGTCTCAGCTGTACTACTGTCACTAGTCTCTCAGCTGTACTACTGTCACTAGTCTCCAGCTGTACTACTGTCACTACTGTCTCAGCTGTACTACTGTCCTGGGTCTCTCACTGTACTACTGTCACTAGTCTCTCAGCTGTACTACTGTCACTACTGTCTCAGCTGTACTACTGTCACTATCTCTCAGCTGTACTACTGTCACTAGTCTCTCAGCTGTACTACTGTCACTACTGTCTCAGCTGTACTACTGTCACTAGTCTCTCAGCTGTACTACTGTCACTAGTCTCTCAGCTGTACTACTGTCACTACTGTCTCAGCTGTACTACTGTCACTAGTCTCTCAGCTGTACTACTGTCACTAGTCCTCCAGCTGTACTACTGTCATTACTGTCTCAGCTGTACTACTGTCACTAGTCTCTCAGCTGTACTACTGTCACTAGTCTCTCAGCTGTACTACTGTCACTACTGTCTCAGCTGTACTACTGTCACTAGTCTCTCAGCTGTACTACTGTCACTAGTCTCTCAGCTGTACTACTGTCACTACTGTCTCAGCTGTACTACTGTCACTACTGTCTCTCAGCTGTACTACTGTCACTAGTCTCTCAGCTGTACTACTGTCACTAGTCTCTCAGCTGTACTACTGTCACTAGTCTCTCAGCTGTACTACTGTCACTAGTCTCTCAGCTGTACTACTGTCACTACACTCGCAGCTGTACTACTGTCACTAGTCTCTCAGCTGTACTACTGTCACTACTGTCTCTCAGCTGTACTACTGTCACTACTGTCTCTCAGCTGTACTACTGTCACTACTGTCTCTCAGCTGTACTACTGTCACTACTGTCTCTCAGCTTTTACTACTGTCACTAGTCTCTCAGCTGTACTACTGTCACTAGTCTCTCAGCTGTACTACTGTCACTACTGTCTCTCAGCTGTACTACTGTCACTAGTCTCTCAGCTGTACTACTGTCACTACTGTCTCTCAGCTGTACTACTGTCACTAGTCTCTCAGCTGTACTACTGTCACTACACTCGCAGCTGTACTACTGTCACTAGTCTCTCAGCTGTACTACTGTCACTACACTCGCAGCTGTACTACTGCCATATATATATATATAAACAAACACTGATCTCTGGCTGAAGGAGACTCGAACCTACGAACCTTAGGACAAGGTACGCAGTGCTTTACCAATCTACCCACACTGGACCAATACCTTGGCGTGTAGCATCCGCTACACGTTTGATCCAAGGCAGCCAGCTTTCAGGGAGAAGGCTTACAGCTTTTCATCTCATCCCCTGCATGCATCAGCCTTACTAGAGATTTGAACAATGCAAGGAATTCGCGAGAGCATGCGAAATATACACAAACACTGATCTCTGGCTGAAGGAGACTCGAACCTAAGAACCTTAGGACAAGGTACCTTGTCCTAAGGTTCGTAGGTTCGATCTCCTTCAGCCAGAGATCAGTGTTTGTGTATATTTCGCATGCTCTCGCGAATTCCTTGCATATATATATATATTATATATATATATATATATATAATATATATATATATATATATATAATATATATATATATATATATATTATATATCGTGTGTGTGTGTGTGTGTGTGTGGTGTGTGTGAGTAGCATAGTGACGTCTTTTTAAACCAATTTTTGATGTCATTACCAAGGTTTTACCAGAACATTTAATAACCCAGGTTTTCACAACCCACAAAATACACCTCCTATACTATCAATCTCCTGTTTTTTTTTTTTTTTTTTTTTTTTTTGTAACTAAAATACACAGCTCGTGTCTTATTTTTGATAACATTCCTTTATAAACAGAAAATGGGCACTGTAAACTCAATGTTTAAGAGCGATACGCAGTAAACTCTGGAGTACTTTAAGGTAGGTCCCCCGGTTCACATCCAGGACAATGCTTGCTGGACCCAGACTTGCAGGTACCCTATACAAGATGTCCCAACAGGGAATAGGCGAGCATGCTGAAGTAGTCAGCTTGAGCGTTGCAGGTTGGTTCTAGAGACCTCAGTGCAATGTGGCAGCCTTGGCACCGTGGGAAGTTTTGTTTCTGGCCGAGAGGAACAGCAAGTCCATAGTCGATAATGGTTACATGGAGCCCCTCAGGTGTGCGATTTATACAAAATTTACTTGGTTTGTGTCGAGGTGAGTCCAGCCTTGAGAGTGATGCAAACAAATATTGCCACCTGTGAAAAATTTCCAAAGTCTGGAGACGCTTAATACACGTTTTTGGTAAGGGTCACCCAAAGGTTCACCGGCGTATCTGTCACTATGGTCATATATTCTGGACACGCTTGTATTATCTTTTGGACTCCTGGATGTCTGAAGGGCGTGAAGGGCACGCAAACTCTTGTACTAGGGAACTGACATATGGGTTTCTGCTACTTCGGCCCAAAAATTTTGTTACCCAGCGTGAAGAGGATACAGAAGCCAGATAACAAATGCCATAAGTTCCTGATCCAAGCAACTTACAGCTTTCGCGGTTAAACAAAAAGTTGTGCATAAGAGGCCCAAAAACATTAAACTCCCAATCCTCTGCACATGTTCCTTCGCAGACGCTCTACAAAATTTTGTCAGTGGGACAGGCATCGTTAGCTCCCATTTAGAAACATTATGTTCAGGTTGCAGCCGTACACGTTTGCAAGAGTCCTTCCTGTCCTCATGTACGGACTCCTTCCGCACTCTTTTCAAGTTTTTCTGATTCTGCTGGCTGAAATCCTGAGCAGCCATGTTGAGTTAACGACGATCAGATAAACTGCTATAGAAGAACAAAGTAGTGAATTACTTCTTTTACAAGTAAAGACGGAGAGAAGATGCTGATCAAGACTGTGTAGAATATATACTTAAATATAGTTAAGTTAGAATTTAGCAGTGAAAGTACTAAGTAGTAATTTACTTAGTATATACAAGTAAAGACGGAGAGAAGATGCTGATCAAGACTGTGTAGAATATATACTTAAATATAGTTAAGTTAGAATTTAGCAGTGAAAGTACTAAGTAGTAATTTACTTAGTATATACAAGTAAAGACGGAGAGATGCTGATCAAGACTGTGTAGTGTATATACTTAAATCTTAAATATAGTTAAGTTAGAATGTTGCAGTGAAAGTACTAAGTAGTAATTTACTTAGTATATACAAGTAAAGACGGAGAGATGCTGATCAAGACTGTGTAGTGTATATACTTAAATACAGTTAAGCTAGAATGTAGCAGTGAAAGTACTTAGTAGTAATATATCTATACAATGAAGTTAACTTAGAATGCAGAAGTGAAACCAGAGTGTAAGATAAGATAAGATTTCGTTCGGATTTTTAACCCCGGAGGGTTAGCCACCCAGGATAACCCAAGAAAGTCAGTGCGTCATCCAGGACTGTCTAACTTATTTCCACTGTGGTCCTTAATCTTGTCCCCCAGGATGCGACCCACACCAGTCGACTAACATCCAGGTACCTATTTGCTGCTAGGTGAACAGGACAACAGGTGTAAGGAAACGTGTCGAAATGTTTCCACCGGCCGGGAATCGAACCCGGGCCCTCCGTGTGTGAAGCGTGAGCTTTAGCCACCAGGCCACCGGGCCATAAGCCACCAGGCCACCGGGCCATAAGCCACCAGGCCACCGGGCCACAAGCCACCAGGCCACCGGTGGCGGTAGTGGTAGTTGAGTGTAGTGGTGGTAGTTGAGTGTAGTGGTGGTAGTTGAGTGTAGTGGTGGTAGTTGAGTGCAGTGGTGGTAGTTGAGTGCAGTGGTGGTAGTTGAGTGTAGTGGTGGTAGTTGAGTGTAGTAGTGGTAGTTGAGTGTAGTGGTGGTAGTTGAGTGTAGTGGTGGTAGTTGAGTGCAGTGGTGGTAGTTGAGTGAAGGGGAGGTACAAGGTGTGTGGAGCGTAAGGGAAAAAATCGATAAATTATGGAAATAAAATTGACCATAATATGGCGAGAGTCCACCAGCAAAATTCAATATAAAATAATTTCCCCTCTTACCCATGTCGTATTCTTTGGCCTTGAGTAAGAGAAAACAGTTTTGAAGTGGCTAACTGCGCTAGAACATCAGTTTTATAAGGAAAACACCGAAACAAACACGATTTTCCAGGATTTTTTTTTTTTCGAGACGAGGGGCTGGCCTGCTTTCCAGGTCAAATCTTGGAAGTAAGTTATTGACTTATGTCACTTAACTATTCCATTACTACTTAATTAAGTGGAATAATATTCACAGAAATTGTAAAATAATGATTATTCTTATTTTTAGTGATGAACTTTTGGAAATATTCCAAATATTTTCGGATTTTTTTTTATATTTTATTTAAAACATGACATTACAAAAATATAATATATAAAACTCATTTAAGGCTATAAATTAACACAATCATACCTACCCAATGGAAATAAGTCACTCTGACTTTTTTGGGTTATCCCAGGTTCTCTACACATATGCTGCTATGTATGATAATTCTATGTAACTGTATTTGTGTATACCTGAATAAACTTACTTACTTAGTTTAGTTTAATATGTTTATTATGCACCCCATACCCATCCTGTGGGCGGTAGTCAAAAGATTACAGAGGTACATAATTGGTCCAGGGACTGGACTCCAAAGTTTTGATAGCTGAGCAAGTTACAAAGGTAATGAACTAGATCTGGTCTTAATCATGACCAAGTTACAAAGGTAATGAGCTCCAGGTTGAGCTGGTCACACTCATGAATAATTGCAAAGGTAATGAATCATAAACACATTAATCATGAGAATTTACAAAGGTAATGAGCTCCAGGTAGAGCTGGTCACAATCATGACAAGTTTCAAAGGTAATGAATGATAAACACGTTATGACATGATTACAATCATAGACAAATTACAGAGTAATGAGCCACCACCCACACCACACTTACAACTCCGTGTGGGTACACACCCCCCCCCCCCCATCCGCTCCCTCATCCTATCACTTAACGCAAACCATGTTGGAGCTACCCAACAGAAGTACATGATATGAACAACACTTTTATATACACATCCCTCGAAATGGTACTTAATAATCGACTACAGACCATGCAATTCATTGCACTGAACATATTATACAGACATATTACCCCCCCCCCCCCCGTGGTTATCCAACCACCCCACTATTTACAACCTAACATACTATAAACAATTAATGTTACCTAATCTAATGTCACACAGCAATGATCAAAACATTAATTTATGTAATTGTCCTAATGGTTCAGTTACATAACAATATGTATTACACAACAATGGTGATATAGAAAAGTCACGAAGACATACAAAATGACTACAAAGCCATAGGTATAAACTTAGTCTCAAAAATCCAACACATGTAAGCCTCTACACATTTAAACATGCAATTCCAGTGTTAAAACAATAACACAGCTTCAACTATGACATTCAAGCTCTATACAGCTTATATGGACATTACATAGTGCTATTGACAACAGTACAATACAACATAAAATATAACCATGACCTCAATTACTGGGAGCGCTTGAGGTTTCTAAACCTGTATTCCCTGGAACGCAGGAGGGAGAGATACATGATTATATACACCTGGAAAATCCTAGAGGGACTAGTACCGAACTTGCACACGAAAATCACTCACTACGAAAGCAAAAGACTTGGCAGACGATGCACCATCCCCCCAATGAAAAGCAGGGGTGTCACTAGCACGTTAAGAGACCATACAATAAGTGTCAGGGGCCCGAGACTGTTCAACTGCCTCCCAGCACACATAAGGGGGATTACCAACAGACCCCTGGCAGTCTTCAAGCTGGCACTGGACAAGCACCTAAAGTCAGTTCCTGATCAGCCGGGCTGTGGCTCGTACGTTGGTTTGCGTGCAGCCAGCAGCAACAGCCTGGTTGATCAGGCGCTGATCCACCAGGAGGCCTGGTCACAGACCGGGCCGCGGGGGCGTTGACCCCCGAAACTCTCTCCAGGTAAACTCCAGGTAAATACTGTGCCTAGCACGCACCTAACCACAAAAACCTATAACAACACTGTTGCCCAACTTTATTTACACTATCTGACGTACATTAAACTCTTTACTCTCAAAACAAAACTGAAAGTTGCAGATCACCAGTGACGAACAATAATGCACAGACATTAATACAAACATATCACAGCATATCTCTGGACACCGTGCATGATCACAGCATCAACACTGCAGTGCAAGGCACCTAGAAAACAAGTTGGAGCAAATATATGCAATTATTATAGCAAATCTCCAAATTACAATGTCATTACCGTAAATCAATATTACCACACACAATATGTGTAATAAGTGTGTAGTCCAGTCACACAAAAAACTGGCCAGCTCCACATTATTATTATTATAATCAAGGGGGAAGCGCTAAACCCGGAGGATTATACAGCGCCTGGGGGGGGATGTGGAAGGCATTCAGGCTTAATTCGGGGAACTGGAGCACAGATCCAATTCCCTAAATCAAGAGCCCCTCACCAATATCAAGGAACCTTCCTTGAGGGGGCCAGCTCCACAGGTGCTAGCACCCGTGGTCCACATATTATTCACTCACGCATCACTCATCCAACACTCACGCAAACATTTGTTGTCATCCATTACCAGGGAGGCGACCCTGTTTTCACCCATGACTTCCCTACCCCAGCAACACTTTCCAATCATACCCTCCCCTCCCTCGTATATTACAAGTCTAATAAAACCTGTAACGTAAGTTGCCTATATCCCTCTGAAAAATCCTTCACCCACCTCCTCCCATAAATTTCCTTATTTCTACTCATGCTAATTGTTGATCTATTAATAATTGTACATAAATGCATGTAATGAATTAAGTGGAATAATATTCACAGAAATTGTAAAATAATTATTATTCTTATTTTTAGTGATGAGCTTTTGGAAATATTCCAAATATTTTGGGATTTATGAGGGAGTAAATGGCAGATATTTTACAACAGTCTAAGAACTAACAAACTTTATTTTTTCGTTGAATACAGATAAGATATTTAGAGGAAAGTGCATCACCAAACATTGGTATTAGCATTGTTCTCTGGGTACCAAGTGCCCAAACAACCTTACGTCGTGCCATATTGGACTACCCTCCTGCCAAATGCCATTTTCATTAAATCGTTCTTTTTTCAGTTGTCGTTTGAGGTATCGTATTGACAATTATTTACTGTAAATAGAGTAAATACTTCGTCTTGTGCACCGTGAAAAAATCTGACCAAAAACAAGGAAAAAGGCTTTTTCTTATTAACCCCTTGTTGTGATGTTGTAGGTGAGTGTAGTGGTGGTAGTTGAGTGTGGTGGTGATAGTTGAGGGCAGTAGTGGTGGTAGTTGAGTGTAGTGGTGGTAGTTGAGTGTAGTGGTGGTAGTTGAGGGCAGTAATGGCAGTAGTTGAGGGCAGTAATGGCGGTAGTTGAGGGCAGTAATGGTGGTAGTTGAGGGCAGTAATGGTGGTAGTTGAGGGCAGTAATGGTGGTAGTTGAGGGCAGTAATGGTAGTTGAGTGGAGTGGTGATAGAGTGTAGTGATGGTAGTTGAGTGTAGAGGCGGTTGTTGAGTGTTTTCCCTGTCATATTCCATCGTTCTGGTCAGGTTTTCCTGTCATTTTCAGTCTTTTTGGACGGCATTCCCTCTCATATTCCAGCATTCTGGATGGGTTTCCCTTGTCATATTCCATCTTTCTGGTCGGTTTTCTATGTCATATTTCATCGTTCTGGTCAGCTTTCCTTGTCAAATTAGATCATTCTGGACGGGTTGGCCTGTTATATTCCATCGTTCTGGCCAAGTTTCCCTGTCATATTTAATCGTCCTGGACTGTTTTGCCTCTCATATTCCATCGTTTTGGACAGGTTTCCTTGTCATACTACATCGTTCATATTGGATTTCCCTGTCATATTCAGTCCTTCTGGATCGGTCTCCTTGTCATATTGTGTCGTTCATGACGGTTTTCACTGTCATATTTTATCGTTCTGGACGGTTTTCCCTGTCATATTCCATCGTTCTGAACAGGATTCCCTTTCATATTCCTTCGTTATGGATGGGTTTCCTTGTTGTATTCCATCATTCTAATAGCTTTTCCCTGTTATATTCCTTCGATCTGGATGTTTTTCTCTTTCATATTCCATCGTTCTAGAAGCCTCTTCCTGTCATATTCCCTCATTCTGGATGGGTTTCCCTGTCATATTCCCTCATTCTGGATTGTTTTTCATGTCATTTTCCATCTTTCTGGACTGGTTTCCCTGTTACATTCCGCTGTTCAACATGAGTTTCCTGTCATATTCCATCGCTCTGGTCAGGTTTCCCTGTCATTTCCCGTCATTCTGGACAGGTTTCCCTTTCATATTCCATCGCCCTGGTAAGGTTTCCTATCCATTTTCTATATTCATATAATAGTTTCCCATTCATTTTCCATCATTGTTGATGGCTCGTACGTTGGTTTGCGTGCAGCCAACAGTAGCAGCCTGGTTGATCAGGCTCTGATCCACCAGGAGGACTGGTCACAGACCGGGCCGCGGGGGCGTTGACCCTCGGAACTCTCTCCAGGTAAACTCCAGGTAAACAGGTTTCCTTCTCATTATCCTTCGTTGTGGACATGATTCCTTCTCATATTCCAGCGTTCTGGATATATTTCCCTGTTATATTCCGTCTTTCTGGACGGCTTTCCCTGTCATGTTCCATCGTTGAGGTCAGGTTTCTCTGTCATATTCCATCGTTCTGGACAGGATTCCATTTCATATTCTTTCGATCTGGATGGGTTTCCTGTCATATTCCGTCATTGGTGTGGACGTATCAGTGGTTCATTACTTTGTAATTTGTTCATGACTGTAACCATGTATAGGAGTGAAGCTGATTCATTACCTCTGTAACTTGCCATGATTAGTGACCAGATCTACCTGGAGTTCATTACCTTTGTAACTAGTTCAGCTATCATAACTTTGGGGTCCAGTCACTGGACCCATTATGTACCTTTGTAATCTTTTGACTACCGCCCACAGGATGGGTATGGGGTGCATAAAGATATTAAACTAAAGTGTGTGTGTGTGTGTGTGTGTGTGTGTACTCACCTATTTGTACTCACCTATTTGTGGTTGCAGGGGTCGAGTCCTAGCTCCTGGCCCCGCCTCTTCACCGGTTGCTACTAGACCCTCTCTCTCCCCGCTCCATGAGCTTTATCAAACCTCGTCTTAAAACTGTGTATGGTTCCTGCCTCCACTACGTGTGTGTGTGTGTGTGTGTGTGTGTGTGTGTGTGTGTGTGTGTGTGTGTGTGTGTGTGACTCAACAATCAATATTTGCACCAATAACTCATTACAATTGTGACCGGGTGTGGAAGTGTGAATTGCTCATTACTCTATAATTTGTTCATGATTGTAGCCATGTATAAACGTAAGTAACCATTCTACAGAATTCATTACCTTTGTAACTTGTGAGCTCATTACCTTTGTACCTAGTTCAGCTATCAAAACTTTGGGGGCCCAGTCCCTGGACCCATTACGTACCTCTGTAATCTGTAAATACCTTTGTAACTTGTCATGATTGTGACCAGACTTACCTGGAGTTCATTACCTTTGTAAATTGTGAGTTCATTACCTTTGTAAATTGTGAGTTCATTACCTTTGTAAATTGTGAGTTCATTACCTCTGTAACTTGCTCAGCTATCAAAACTTTGGAGTCCAGTCCCTGGACCAATTATGTACCTCTGTAATCTTTTGACTACCGCCCACAGGATGGGTATGGGGTGACTACCGCCCACAGGATGGGTATGGGGTGCATAATAAACATATTAAACTAAACTGTCATATTCCATCGTTTTGGACGGGATTCCCTCTCATATTCCATTGTTCTTGATGGGTTCTCCTGTTATATTCCATCGTTCCTGACGGTTTTCCCTGTCATATTCCATCGTTCTGGACAGTTTTCTCTGTCATATTCTGTCTTTCTGATCATGTTATCCTCTCATATTCCATCGTTCTGGTCTCGTTTTCCTCTCATATTATATCGTTCTGAACGGGATTCTCTTATTCCATCGTTCTAGATTGGTTTTCCTTTCATTTCCATCGTTCTCCGAGGGATTCCTTCTCATATTCCATCCTTCATGGGTTTCTCTTTCATATTCCATCGCCCTGGTAGGGTTTCCTTTTCATATTCCATATACACAAATAGAAGAGAGGAGCTGACGACGACGTTTGGGTCCGATTTGGACCATTCTGTATGAGAGTTATTTGTGTATCGTTCCAGTCGCGATATTGTGCCTTTTTTGTTGCATATTCCATATTCCTGTACTGTTTCTCATTCACTTTCTATCATTCTTGACGGTTTCCTTCTCATTATCCATCGCTGTGGATGGGTTTCCCTCTCGTAATCCATTGTTCTGGACAGGATTCGTTCTCATATTCCTTCGTTCTGGATGTATTTCCCTGTTATATTCCATTGTTCTAGATAGGTTTTCCTTCTTATATTCCATCGTTCAGGTCAGGTTTCCCTCTCATATTCCCTCACCATGGACGGGTTTCCCTGTCGTATTTTAGTGCCTTTGACTTGTTTCCCTGTTATATTCCATCGTTTATACATTCAAATTCAAATTCAAAGTTTATTCTCTATAAGGATTACAATGCTGAGTTTACAGAATTTGGTTATTGTGTGGTTTACATGTAGTAAAATAATAATTACAGAGTGTACCACTAGAACACCTAGCATGGCTAGGCATTTCGGGCAGACTTAGTTTAATTCTTAATTTTACCATTTCATATTCCATTGCTCTGGGTTTCCTTTTCATATTCCATATCCTTGAACTAGTTTCCTTATCATTTTCTATCTCACAGGATAGGTTTCCCATCAATATTCGTGCATGCTGGGTGGGTTTTCCTGTCATATTCCTTTGTTGTGTGCGTGTTTCCCTGTCATATTCTATCACCATTGACGGTTTTTCCTGTCATATTCCATCGTCCTGTATTTATTACTGTCATATTCCAGAACAGGATTTTTTTTAATTTTCCATCGCCCTGATTATGTTCTCCCCGTCATTTTCCATTGTTCTTGACGGGTTTCTCTGTCGTATTCCATCTTCCTGAACATTTTTCCCTGTTATTTTCCATCGTCTTGGACAGTTTAATCTGTTATTTTCCATCGTCTTGGACAGTTTAATGTTATTTTCCATCGTCTTGGACAGTTTAATCTGTTATTTTCCATCGTCTTGGACAGTTTAACCTGTTATTTTCCATCGTCTTGGACAGTTTCCCCTGTTATTTTCCATGTTTTGGACATTTAACCTGTTATTTTCCATCGTTTTTGGACGTTTAACCTGTTATTTTCCACGCCCCTTGGGGACATTTTAAATTTGTTATTTTCCATCGTTTTGGGGAAGTTTAACCTTTATTTTTCCATCGCCCCGGACATTTAACTGTTATTTTCCCTCGTCTTGGACAGTTTAACCTGTTTTTTTTCCATCGTCTTGACAGTTTAACCTGTTTTTTTTCCATCGTCGGACAGTTTAACCTTTTTTTCCATCGTCTTGGACATTTTAACCTTTTTTTTCCATCGTTTTTGGACTTTTTAACCTGTTATTTTCCATCGTTTTGGTGTTTTCCCCTGAATTTACCATCCCCCGGCAGACTTTTGTAATTTTCTGTCATTCTAGAGGGGTTTCCCTCTGTCGTATTCCACGTCCTAAAAGATTTTTCCCTTCACCTTCCTCGCCTAAATTTTTTCACCTTCATAATTCTTAAAATCTGAACTGGGCCGGTGGCCTGTGGTTAACGCTCTCGCTTCAAGGGTGAGGTCGGGGTTTTCATTCCCAGCCAGAGTAAAACCTTGGGACTTTTTCTTCCCCTTTTTTGTCATGTTCCCCATCATAAAAGGGTACCGGGGTGTTAGGGGACTGGTGGGGTCGCATCCTGGGACACTGACCTATTTGCCCGAAATGCAGAGCATAACAAGGGGGTTTCTATATAAGTATTATTTTTGTCCTCGACTGTATACTTTGTATAGTACTGTAGAAATGAAATATTTTATATTATTGTTCCATCGTCCTGATGGGGTTTCCCTGTCATATTTCCATCGACCAGGACAAACTCCGATATTTTCTATCACCCTTAAAAAAAAATTTCCCCCCGCATTTTTTCCCAACGAACTGGACATATTTTTGTGTCTTTTCTTTTTCCCGACGGTTTTTCCCCTTGTGTTCCATTGATCTTGATACCCGTCATTTTTTCCCTCGCCCTGAAAATTTTACCTTCTAATTTCCATCACTTTGGGCGGTTTTTAAAATCCTTTTTCATCGTAATTTCATTGCCCGGACGGGTTTCCTGTCGTATTCATTGCCCCCGGGCAGGTTATCCCCATATTCCATCTTCACGAAAAAGTTTTTTTGTCTTTTTCCATCGATCTGGGGGGATTTCCCCGTCAAAAATTTCCATCGTTGTAACGGTTTTCACTTCATGTTTCCCTCGTCCTACTTTTTTCTTTTTTATATACCATCGTTCGATGGGTTTCTCTCTCATAACCATCGTTTTTGGACAGGTTTTCTCTCATATACCATCGTTTGGACGGGTTTCTCTTCATATACCATCGTTTTGGACATGTTTCTCTCAATACCATCTTTTTTGGACAGGTTTCTTCTCATAACCCTTTTTGGGACAGGTTTCTCTCTCATATACCACGTTTTGGACAGTTTTCTCTCATATACCATCTTTTGGACGGTTTCTCTCTCAAACCATCGTTTTGGAGGGAGGTTTTTTTCATTTTCATTATTCACTTTTTCTATTGTTGTACCGGGTTTTACCCTTTGAATTTTGCATCGGTCTTGACTGTTTCCCTCTTTTTGTTCCGTCCCCGGGGCGATTTTCCCCCTGTCTTTCTGTCCCCCGGGACGGCTTTGTTGTAGCTTAAAGTCGCCCGGACGGGACCCGTTTATTTTCCACCCACTACGGGTAACCCTGCATTATCCACCACACGGACAGGTTTTTCTTCAATTCCATCTCCCTTGACTGGTTTTGTTGTCATTTTACTCCGACCTTGACGTATTTCTTTTCTTATGCTCCATTGTCTTGGACGGGTTTCCTAGTCATATTTCCTGGCCCTAGAGAGGTTTCTCTGTCATATTCTATGACACGGGACAAGTGTCCTCGTCATTTTCCATCCCACTGGACTGTTTTCCTGACTTATTCCATCACTCTGAGCTTTTCTCTTTGAATTTCCTCACTCTGGACAGATTTCCCTGTCGTTTTCTGTCGTCATGGACGGAATTTTATCCTTTTCCATTGCCCTAGACGGTTTTTCCGCTTCATATTCCATCTCCCTGTATGCGTTTCCCTGTCATATTCCATCACCTGGACGGGTTTCTCTGTCAATTTCCATCACCTTCACAGATTTTCCCCTGTCATTTTCCATCGGTCTGGGCGGGTTTCCTTCCCTGCCATCCTTGATTGTCCTGAACTGGTTTACCTCTCATATTCCATCGTCGTGGAGAGGTTTCCCGGTTGTGAAGGCTTACTCAGCCCTGTAACAACTTCAGACAGTATTACCAAGGCTGGCTCCTCCTCAGGAAAATTAATGAATAGAAAAAGAAATAATAATTCACAAAGATAAACACTATTTATTAAATCAAACATAAAACAACAAAACATGAAAGGTATATCCTATTTGAAAGAAAAATGAAAAATGAAATGAATAAAATAACATTTCCAATATTCCAGGAAGACAATCTTGCTTCTCTCTCTTCTCCTAAACACTAACACTCACCTCTTTCATACTCCAGCAACCAGAATGATAAGGTAAGTCACTGATACATGGTTCATCCACAGCGCTGGTGTGACACTTGTCTTGTTGCAAAACTTTGTACTTTCTTTGGTTTCCTTACAAGCTTGGCAAGGTGAGGGTTCCAAATTGGCGCTACATATTCCAATATGGGCTTAATGTACACAGTGTACAGAGTCCTGAATGAGTCCTTATTTAGATGTCGGAATGTTGTTCTTAGGATTGCTAGGCGCCCGTATGCTTCAGCAGTTATTTGGTTGATGTGCACCTCAGGAGATGTTCCCGGTGTTATACTCACACCAAGATCCTTTTCCTTGAGTGAGGTTTGTAGGCTCTGGCCCCCTTGACTGTTCTCCGTCTGTGGTCTTTTTTGCCCTTCCCCATTCTTCATGACTTTGCACTTGGTGGGGTTGAACTCCAGGAACCAGTTGCTGGATCAGGCCTGCAGCCTGTCCAGATCCTCTGTAGTCCTGCCTGGTCCTCGTTCGACTGAATTCTTCTCATCAACTTCACATCATCTGCAAACAGGGATATTTCGGATTCTATTCCTTCCTTCCTTCCGCTGTTGTCTTCCTGACATCAGCGAGTCGTGGTACGTGATCCATTAAGGGGGAAGTTCAAGGGGTCGGAGCGTGGAGAGAAAAAACACTCGAAAAAATATGAAAATTGAGTTATTGTTACCAAAAAATAGCTGAACTTTCTGGCTACACTCTGGTATAATTATTATCCTTGTACGATGTTTCTAAAAGGAATTACAGCCATTTATAACAGGCATGGTG
>NC_069404.1:186380-228880 GCF_026875155.1 Cherax quadricarinatus | reverse complement strand
ACCTGTTCTAAACCCATGTTGCCCTGGGTTGTGTAACTGATGGGTTTCTAGATGCGTGGTGATCTTGCTTCTATTCCACACAGTATTTTTGTATGTCGTCAGTCCGATTTCCCTCAACCTTTCTTCGTAGGACATACCCCTGAGCTCCGGAACTAGCCTAGTTGCAAACCTTTGCACTTTCTCTAATTTCTTGACGTGCTTGACCAGGTGTGGGTTCCAAACTGGTGCTGCATACTCCAGTATGGGCCTGATGTACACAGTATACAGTGTCTTGAACGATTCCTTACTAAGGTATCGGAACGCTATTCTCAGGTTTGCCAGGCTCCCGTATGCTGCAGCAGTTATCTGGTTGATGTGTGCCTCCGGAGACGTGCTCGGTGTTATGATCACCCCAAGATCTTTCTCCTTGAGCGAGGTTTTTAGTCCTTGGCCACCCAGTCTATACTCTGTCTGCAGTCTTCTTTGCCCTTCTCCGATCTTCATGACTTTGTACTTGGCAGGGTTGAATTCAAGAAACCAGTTGCTGGACCACGTGTCCAGCCTATCCAGGTCTCTTTGAAGTCCTGCCTGATCCTCATCTGATTTAATTCTCCTCATTAACTTCACATCATCTGCGAACAGGGACACCTCTGAGTCTATCCCTTCCATCATGTCATTCACATATACCGAAATAGCACTGGTCCTAGGACCGACCCCTGTGGGACCGCTCATCACAGGTGCCCACTGTGATACCTCATCTCGTACCATGACTCGTTATTGCCTCCTTGTCAGGTATTCTTTGATCCATTGTAGTGCCCTTCCTGTTATACGCTCCTGATCCTCTAGTTTCTGCTCTAGTCTCTGGTGAGGAACGTGTCGAAGGCCTTCTTGCAGTCCAAGAAAATGCAATCAACCCACCTCTCTCTCTCGTGTCTTACTTCTGTAACTTTGTCATAGAGCTCCAGAAGGTTTGTGACACAGAATTTGCCTTCCATGAATCCGTGTTGATTGTCGTTTATAATCTTGTTTCATTCCAGGTTCTCCACCACTCTCGTCCTGATAATCTTCTCCATGACTTTGCATACAATACACGTCAGTGACACTGGTCTGTAATTTAGTGCCTCTTTTCTGTCTCCTTTTTTAAAAATGGGAACTACATTTGCGGTCTTCCATACCTCAGGTAGTTGCCCAGTTTCAAGGAATGTGTTGAAGATTGTGGCTAATGGCTCACACAGTATATCTGCTCCCTCCCTGAGGACCCACGGGGAGATGTTGTCCGGTCCCATTGCCTTTGAGATATCAAGGTCACTTAGCAGCTTCTTCACCTCCTCCTCGGTTGTGTGCATATCGTCCAGCACCTGTTGGTCTATTCCCTGTTGGTTTCCCCCTCTGTCCTGTCTTCCAAGAGTCCTTTCTGTCTCCACTGTGAATACTTTAAATCTCCTGTTGAGCTCCTCACATACCTCTTTATCGTTTCTTGCGAGTTCCCCACCTTTTTTCCTCAGCCTGATCACCTGGTCTTTGACCGTTGTCTTTCTCGTAATGTGGCTAAACAGCAGTTTCGGGTCAGACCTGGTTTTCGATGCTATGTCATTTTCGTACTGTCGCTGGGCCTCCCTCCTTATCTGTGCATATTCGTTTCTGGCTCTTCGACTGATCTTGTTTTCCTGGGTCCTTTGCCTTCTATACCTCTTCCATTCTCTAATGCACTTAGTTTTTGCCTTCCTGCACCTTCAGGCAAACCAAGGACTCGCTTTGGTCTTCCCAATGTTTCTGTTGCCCTTGGGAACAAACCTTTCCTCTGCTTCCTTGCATTTTGTTGTTACATACTCCATCATTTCATTTACTGTCTTTCCTACCATTTCTCTGTCCCACTGCACCTCCCGCAGGAAGTTCCTCATACCTGTGTAGCCCCCCCCCCCCTTATGTAATTTGGCTTTTCCCATTCGACTCCTATTACCCTCTCCGCCTGTAATTCTACTATGTAATCAAAACTCAGGACTACGCGGTCACTAGCTCCGAGGGGCCTCTCATATGTGATGTCGTCAATGTCTGAGCTACTCAGGGTGAACACAAGGTCCAGTCTTGCTGGTTCATCCTCCCTTCTCTCTCTGGTAGTGTCCCTGATGTGTTGATGCATGAAGTTTTCCAGTACCACATCCATCATCTTGGCTCTCCATGTGTGTGTGTGTGTGTGTGTGTGTGTGTGTGTGTGTGTGTGTGTGTGTGTGTGTGTGTGCGTGCGTGTGTGTGTGTGTGTGTGTGTGTGTGTGTGTGTGTGTGTGTTTGTGTTTCTGTGTGTATGTATATACGTATATGTTGCAGTTTTTTAAGTGCAGGCGCGCCTCTGGCAATATAGTGATGGAGTGAATGATAATGAGTGAGTTTCTTCCTTCTCGAGTCACCTTGCCTTGGTGAAAAACGGCTGTGTTAAAAAAAATAAAATGTGTATGTGTGTATGTGTGCGTAAATGTTTACCTACCTGAGAAAAATGTTTATCAAGTGTATCTGAACAATAACTGAAAAATGTTCATCTCTCACTCTTCCAGGTTGTGCATCTTACTTCTAGCAGCCAGGATTCATCTAGAAACCTTCCCTTGGTGTTTGTACGCTCTCGCTGTTCATGCAGCACCAGACATCAACAACGCAGAAAACCAGGCATTGATAGCCGATGTTGATGGTCTGTATATAGTCAGTCAGGAGAATTTAAAGGAAGGTTTCCCTAATGGAAATTACTTGAGGTGAGCAAGTGATTAAATAAATATCTTCTTTACTATTTATCTAGTTTGAATAATATATGGAGTTAAGGTGCATGGGATAATAAGGTTGTGGGAATTTGTACTATTCTATAAACGTGTATTGACGTACAGAACTCTAGGTTCATCTTAGCAGAGATGCTACATCCATCAATATATTTCTAGTTTGGGTTGTACAGCACCTCTAATGGGGCACAGTCATATTCTATCCAAGGGAAGAGATGCTCTAATTATTTGGATCAAGAGCCCTTTACTAGCATTAAGGCGTCCTTCCCTGAAGAGTAACAGATTGGGGTTTTGTTTCCCCGGGAATACCCCCCAGGTAGACTCCAGGTTAACTTCAGAAAAAAAAAAATTCGGTAAAGATCCACAAGATTTGTTGGTTAAATTACTGTTAGGGGGCCCAAATGTTTAAATTAAAAATTTTTTTTCATGATGTTGAATTAACTTCTCAACTTTTTGAATAACTTGGGAAAGATTTAATGTTATACTAAAACTTTAAAAAATCAAAGAATAAAAACAGTTTTCAAAAGCGGAAATCACATTTCCACTGTTTTTTTTACCGTTTTTTTAGTTTTTGTAGACTAAAACATGTATCGGTTTTTTTCCGGGAAGTAGGGGTAAAGGAGGGTTTCAAACCAATTTTTTTGTCTTGGTTATCCCAGAGGCTGGGGAAATATATGCTGGGGATTGCAACCATTTTAAATTTTGCATAAACTCAACAAATCGTAATGACACGATTGAAAAAAAAAACCAAAACCCGCGGGATAAATTCCCCCCCGTGGTAGGTTTTAAACCTAAAATTTTCCCTTGTATTCAGCCATCCTCGTGTGTGGTTTCAGTGTTTTTTTTATGCTTTTGGTTTCTATCAAACCTCTTATGTTTTTTTTCAATTTTAAATGGCTTTTTTCCGTTTATTTAAAAGAGACTTTTTAAATTTTTTTGGGTACGATATCACAGCAGTCGTTACTAATTTTAAAAATTTCCCACTCTTTACATTTAAAAAGGGTTTTTAAACCATGTGTCCCCAAAGTCTTGGTTTTTGGGGCCAGCAAAAGGGGGACAGGGAATTGATCTTATAATTGATAGGTAAGTTACTTTGACATTTAAAAGGAATTTAAACCCAAAAATAGACCCCTGTAAATCATGCATTAAACATATGCAGAAAACCCAACGATACAAAAAATTTTAAAAATTATTCAATTTTTTTTTTTTTTTCCCTAAAAAAAAACTCAACTTGGGAAAAAAAATTATCCCCAACCAATTTTTTAAATAGCCAATCAGTTAAAAGCCCTATTAAACTGTAAATTGTAAAGGTTTTTCTCCCCTAAAAATGCTTCCAAAGGGTCCCCCCCAAAGTCCTTGAAATTTAAAAACTCCGAAAATTTTTTTGTGAATATAAAAAGGGTATACAATACCGACAGTTTGGTGGGTAAGACACTTGGGAAAACAGTTGGGCCAGCTTTATTTCGAAACTTTTCGCCTGCACAGAGACTTCTTCGCCCAAATTTCCCAAAAAGGGTTGGCCCAGGAACGTAAGATTTGAAGACAAATTTTAATCAGTCCATCACCCTTAAAAGTGTAGTTTTGAGGTTGTCACCCCCTCACCCCTGGAAAATTTCATTTCCCATATTCGGGAAACTATTTGAAGATCAAGCGACATTTGCGGAGTTTAAATACTGTCGGAAGGAGAGGTGCAGAGTAGTATAGTATAGTAGAAGGGGTGAGAATGAAGCCACTGAGAGGACACGCCCCTTCTTTTTGCCTATCGGGCCCGGTATTGTTTTACCATTTTGTTTATTAAACCCTGCCCGGGACACTGCAACCAAGGGGCATCTTGGTACAGAAAACCTTAAACAACTTTTTCAAGTGAAAAAATTTTTTTGATCTGGGGGGCGTGCCCCTCTCGTGGCTTCATTTTCACTACTATTCTTTTGCAACTCCCCTTTCCCGACGGGTTTTTAAGCTCCCGGCACGGTCGCTTGTCTTCAGATAGTTCCTGACATTGGAACTAAACTTTTTCCGGGCTGGGGAAACTGACAACCTCAAATCTACTTTTTAAAAGGGTGATGGGGACTGTTTAAACATCGCCCTTCCCACATTCTACTGTCCCTTGCCTACTTTCGTTTTCCCAACTGAAGAACCCTACTGGTCCCTGGATTTTTACCGGGAGAGAGTTTCGGGGGTCAACGCCCCCGGGGGGCCCGGTCTGTGCCCAGGCCCCCTGGTGGACCAGCGCCTGATAAAACCGGGGTTTTTGGCTGCTGGCTCCCACGCAACCAAGTACGACCCACACCCCGGGTTGATCAGGAATGACTTTAGGTGTTGTCCAGTGCCAGCTTGAAGACTCCCAGGGGTCTGTTGGTAACCCCCCTTTGTGTGCTGGGAGGCGTTAAAAACAGCCCTGGGGCCCCTAAACAAACCTTTTTAACCCTTTGGTCTTTTAAAAAACGTGCTAGGGGCCCCCTTTGCTTTTTTTGGGGGGGAGGGTTGCATGTTCCCAAATTTTTTTGGCTTTCGTAGTTAGTAAATTTTTGTGGGGAAATTTTCTTTACTAGTCCCTCGGGGAATTTTCCAGGTGTATTTAATATGTATCCTCCCCCCTGCTTTTCCAGGGAAATTACAGGTTTAAAAACCTCAAGCGCCCCCAGAAATTTTAGGTTTTTTTATCCCCGGGTTTTTGCGCGCCGTAAAAGTTCCCCTGTACTTTTTTCTAGGTGGGGAAATTTTTAAACCTGCCTTGAAGGTGTGTTAGAGTGCAGCAATTTTCCACCCAAGATAGAACAAGTGCCCTGAAGAGTGTCCCCCTGGGTTTGGCCTCCCTAGTTTTGGAAGGTTCCTTTACCCCACCCTGTCTTTTTTCTAGCAGTTTGCGATTGTTTACAATTTTAAGGGTTTCCTTTGGGAAGGTGAGTTTCCCCCGGGGACATAATCATCCCAGGCTTTAAATTTGGTGTTTCGCCCCTTTTTTTGGGGCCCCCAAAAATTTTGTTTTGTCCCTTAAATGAAGATTTAAATTTTTCCCATTTTTCCCATTTTCGAGTAATTGAAATTTTTTCTTCGTTGAATTTATTTTGGGTTTTCTCCCAGCCCATTTGAAAGATTTTTTTTGATGTCCGCCGGGACCTTTTGCATTGCCCTGCAAGGGAAGACCCCGTCATGCAAAAATTGGGGTGCCCATCTGAAAAGGAAGACAGGGTGTTTGTGGCTAAAATTTCCTTGTCTATGTCGGATATGAGGATGGGGAAAAAGGGAATGGGAGCTAGTACTGTGCCTTGGGAAAGAGCTTTTCACCGAAGTCCCCTCGGATTTTTACTCTTTTAAACGATACTCCCCTGTGTTCGGGTTAGTGAGGCATTATAAAATCCATCGCCCGATTTTTTCCCTGTTATTCCTTTACCCGCGCATTTTGTGCGCTTTTAAAGGCCATGGTCACACTTGTCAAAGGTTTTTGCAAAGTCTGTATTATTACACCCTGCATCTTTTTGTCTTCTAGTGCATTTAGGACCTTGTCGATGATCCAGTGTTGGGGACAGACAGGAGCAAACCTGTTCTAAACCCAGTTGCCCGGGGTTTGGGGTAACTGAGGGGTTTTTCTAAAAGGGTGGTGATCTTGCTTTTAGGCCCTTTCAAAGTTTTTTTATGATAGGGGATGTTATTTGCTTTTGGGGTCGAAATTCTTTGCTGTTGCTTTACTGCCCCCTTTGTGGAGTGGGGCTATTTTTCCTGTTTTTTTTTAGTAATGAGGGACGCCCCCCCTTTTGTCCATGCTCCCTCTCCAAAAGGATGGAAAAGGTTTCTTTATAGGGGCTTTTTTCGTTTTTTGATAAACACAGATTTCCAGGGTTCGGGCCCGGGGGGCAGAGTGCAGGGGAAAGTCTTTATCCCCTGTTCGAAGTCTTTTGGCCCGTCAGGATAACTGGGGTTTGGCTTGTTTTAAATTCAAATTTTGTGGCTCTCTCAAAAAAAATTCTTTTTGATTTTCGACTCTCAGCCCTGGTTGGGCGGCTTGCAAAAAATTTGGTCATATTGGGATTTTGGAGAAAGCTCCCCTAAATTCCTTGCTGTCATCTGTTAGGCCCCATCTTTTTTAAAGGGTAGGGGCCCAAAAACTGGATTTGTTCTCGATTTTGTTTTGGCAAGGAGAAAAAAATTATTTGGGTTTTTTTTCGATTTCTTTTAAATGGTTTTTAAAGGTTTTTCCCGCGATTCCTGATTTCCAAAAAGGATTTTTTTAGGTTTAAATTCGATGTTGCTATTTCTTTTGGACCGGGGTTTTCCCTGCGCATTTCAGTATATTAAACCTCTTTTGGGCCGCTCGTTTTTTTTTTCCGCCCCTTAAAAGGGAGCGCCTGTCTCTTTCTATTTTACATCTACTCACCCTTTTTCTTAGAGGAATAACCCTTTGTGCAAATCGAGTGCCCCCCGAGTTAATCGTTCTAGGCATTTTTGGGGTTTTGTGTTGCTTAGTAATTTTCCCCCAGCTTAATCGGTTAGGATTTGGGTTTCCCTTTGGGTCCCATTTTTATGTTTTTTTTTATTGAAGTTGTTTTGGGGGTGAAGGGTCCCCGTGACTAGTCTCTTTTGTCGGTCGGGGGCCTCCACGAAACAGGGTTAAACCCTCAATTATGTTGTGTCTGAGTATATTTTTTTTGGGAAAAAGGTGCATTTCTTTTTTCCGATCATCATTGTTAGTGAAGATGGGGGGTCTAGTGTATTCTCCAGTCTTTTAGGCTCTTTTAAATTTGCTGGTTTAAATTAAATTTTTTGTGCGAGATTTAAAAGCCCCGTGTGAGTGTGAGTTTTCATCAAGCTCCCTCCTGGTTTTTATTACTGAAACAATTTTAAATTTCTATATTCCTCCATTTAAGGTGCCTTAAAGTTGAAATCCCCCAGGGCAGATTTTGGGTGCAGGACCCGGGGAAGATTTTTGGGACGGGGTAAATTTTTTAACAGTGTTCCGGGAAATTTGCGGGGTTTTTTCACCCGGAAAGGTTTGGGGGGGGTACCACAATGACAAGGTTTTTGGGTTCTCGACCTTTACTTTTAAAATTTCCAAACTACGTCATTTGAGGCTTTTAAGCAGTTCTGTCCCAAAAAAGTGACTCTGAAATGTACAGGCCCCCCCCCCCCCCCCCCTTTTTTGCCTTTTCCCTTACTCTGTCACATCTGTATAGGTTGAAAACCTGGCCATATTTCGTTGCCCAAAAGTGTTTCCTTTTATGGGGGTTTTCTCAATGAAAGGGGGCAAACATTGCCTTTGCCTCTGAAAAGCATTTCCACGGTTTAAAAATTTTTTGGGTTGTTTGTTGCGGGGCTTTAGAACCCTGTATATTTGCAAAGAAGAATGTTATCGGATGGTGGTATTGTTGGTACGGGGGGGGTTTTTTTTTCCCGGGGCATTAGTATCTGTATCTTTTTGGTTTTGGAGTGGGGGCCCCTTCGACTGGGGTTTTCCAACTCCAGGAATGCGGGAATTTGGTGTACGATTTCTCCCCATTTCCCTGCCGTTTTTTTTCCTTCCTGGCACTAAAAAACCTTCCTCTTGAGTGGCTGTGGCTCCCCGGTTTTTCCCCCAGGGCCCCTGGATGTTTTGTATCTTTTTGCCCCCTTTGATGGTTTTCCCGGGAAATTTTTAATTTAAAAAAGCACAGTTTTTCCCCCTGTACTGAAGGGGTACACATTTCGGGGTTAAAAAAAGTTTAAAACGGAAAGGGAGTTTGCTTTTTCCCTTTTGTCAAATGGGCATGACTTTTTCTAGGGGGGTTTCATAGTTGCTTTGTCCCATCTGTTTTTCCAGAATTTCCCATGCCAGCAGAAAACCAAAGGGCATAGTATGTGCCCCAGGGTTTGGGTTTTTCCCGTTTGCCTTGGGTTTTCCCTGTGACTGTATTCCCTTTTGGGTCCCATGTTTCCCTGTCTTTTTCCCTATCCCCCCAAAGCCCCAAAAATTGGACCCTTCCCACCATTTTTTTTGGGGAAAATTTTTCCTCACTATTGTTTTGGGAGTCCTTTTTTTGCTTTTTCCTGTGGTTTTTCTAGTTTGAAATATTGGTTTTATCTTACTTTGACCTACCTTGTTTCCCTACTATGGTTTCCTGTCCCCCTATGGGTTTCTTTTAAATTGTTTTCCCTTTTCCGGGGTAAAATTTCCCCGGGACTCCCCTGGAAAAAAATCTCCGCTTAACATTCTGTCCCCCCGGACAGTATCCCCCAGTTTCACCATTTTGTCCCCCGGGCCCAGCACCCCCAAGCTTCACCTTTACTGTCTCCCAGGACGGGCACTACAGCCCCACATTTACTGACTACCAGGACTTTACCTCCGCCTTACGTTTGGGGACTACCAGGCCAGTATAAAGGGCGGGTACCATTCAGCCCTTTTTTTTTATTTTCCCAATTGTTGTAAAAAAGGTTCCGGGTTTTTTTATGAAAGCAGTTTGATGTTATCCTTTTTTAATCCCCTTTGTGATTTTTGGGTCCACAGATTTTCCTAAAATTTGGGCATACCCAAAAACACTTCTCGGGGTTTTAATTGCTTGTAGCTTTTTCCCTGGGAATTGCACAAGGGGGGGGGGACCCCAAATTTTCCCCACAAAAATACAATTTTTATCCATGTGGAAAGCCCGTTTTTTTAAAAACTGACCACAGATACAAAACAGCTTATAATGATTTGAATGGTTGTTTTACTGGCCAATTTTCTACTAGCAAACCTCTTGAATATTATATTAAAAAACCTTAAAGGGAAAATCAAACTATTTGTATTTCTGTTTCTAACCCCTTTTTTTTTAAATTTGGGCAGCTTTTCCGTCCCCATTCCTGATTTTTAAAAGTTTGTTTTTTTAGGGCGCCCACAAAACCCCAAACCGTTTACAGTCTGCTTTTTTTGTCCAAAAGAAACTGGTTTTAAAACAGCCCCGGGGTTTGGCCGTCAAGGGTTTGGACCAGTCAAGGGTTTGGACCCGTCAAGGGTTCGGACCAGTCAAAGGGGTTTGGACCATTTGATCTGCTCTTTATCATTTGGGTTTAACCCTTTTTTAAAACATTTCTGGTCCAAGGGGTTTTAGCTAACACATAAGGAAAATTTTGGGGAAAATTTTTTAAAAAAAGCTACCTAAAATGTTGTTTTTGTGTTTACCTACCAAAAAATTATTCGTGTTTATAAAACACTGGACACCAAAAACCTTACAGAAAAGGGGTCGAGCACCCGCTAACAGGGGGCATAGATAAAATATTGAAATTTTGGGTTTTTTTACATCAAATTAATTAAAGGCCCATTCCCCTTTTAAGGGGAAGTGCCAAAACCCCCCCGTTGTACTGAACATTGTATTAGTTAATATTCGCCCATTAGGCCCCCGACTCATGTCGGGGCCACCTTTAAAATTAGTTTAATAGTTTTTTATGCACCCCATACCCATTCCCGTGGGCAGTAGTCAAAAGGGTTACCCGAGGTACATAATGGGTCCAGGGACTGGGCCCCCAAAGTTTTGATGTGAGCAAGTTACCGAGGGAATGAATTCCCCCAATTTCCCAAAAGGGAAAGGAAAAATCACAATTTACAAAGGTAATGGGAAATCCAGGAAAGGGCTGTCACAATCATGACAAGTTACAAAGGTATTTTCAGATTACAGAGGTTTCACAAAGGGTCCAGGGGGCCGGGCTTCCAAAATTTTTTATGGCTGAACCAGGGAAAAGGTTTAAAGAACTCACAAGTTTCAAAAGGGAATGAACTCACAAAATTACAAAGGGAAAAGAACTCACAATTTCAAAGGTAATGAACTCCACAAGTTACAAAGGTAATGAATACTGTAAGAATTTGGTTTCTTACGTTTAAAAACATGGTTTCAACATGAACAAAATTTTTTTGAGTAATGAGGGAATTCACACTTCCCCCACCCGGGGCACAACTGTAATGAGTTATTGGGCAAATGTTTATTGCTGAGTCTCTCCCCCACACACACACACACCAAAACCACAAACAAATTCCCTACACACACACAACACATAAAACCACACACACACACACACAAACTATAACCCCAAAACCCCACACACAAAACCCTTTCACTCCCACACCCCTATACAACCACACACATACTCATACACACACACACCCCAAACCACACACACACCCCACACACAAACCCACACCCACACACACACACACACACACCCCCAACCCACTTTTACCCCATCCCCCCAAACACACACCCCAACCCCCATGGATTCCCAAGGGTATTTTTTTTTGGGCTGCAAGAAGGCTTTCGACACAGTTCCTCAAAAAAGGTTTTCTGCAAAAGCTTAAGGGGGACCAGGCACACATAAACAGGAAAGGGGCCCGCAATGGGGTCAGAAATATTGGGCAGGGAGGAAACAAAAGATTTATGGGACGCGACGAGATGTTTAAAAGTGGGCGCCCGTAACAAACGGGGTTTCCCCAGGGGGAGTCCAGGGGCCCGTGCTGTTCTTGGGTATACTTTAAAAGACATAACGGAAGGGATTGACTCAGAATGTCCTTGGGTTTTCGACGATGTGAAGTTAAAGAGAAGAATCGAATGGGGGCAGGAAACAGGAGGACACAAAGGGTCTGGGTGGGTACAACCTTGGGCCAGCAACTGGGTCCTTTTAAATTAAAACCCCGCCAAATGCAAAGGCATGAAAATTGGGGGAAAGGGGAAAGAAGACCGCAGACAAAAATATAGTTTAGATGGCCAAAGGGCTCAAAAACCTCACTAAAGGGGAAAAAAATCTGGGGGTGAGTAAACACCGGCTATCCCCCTGAGGCGCACATCAATCAGATTTAAATGCTGCACAAACCCGGGCCTGGCAAACCTACGGATAGCGTTTCCCTACCCCAGTAAAGGGTTACCTGGAGTTTACCCCGGGGAAAAGTTCCGGGGTCAAGCCCCCCCGGGCCCGGTTGAGACCAGGCCTCCCGGTGGGGTCAGAGCCTGATCAAACCCGGGTGGTTTCTGCTGGCTGCACGCAAACCAACAAACGAGCCAAAAGCCCGGGGTGATCGGGGCTGGGCTTTAGGGGCTTGTCCATGCCGCTTTAAGGCTCCCGGGGGGCCCGTTGGTAATCCCCCCTTAAAGTGTGCCCGGGAGGCAGTTTTTAACCGTCTCGGGCCCCCGACCCCTTTTTGTTTTGGTCTCTAACTTTCTAGTAAACCCCCCCTTTTATTGGGGGGGTGGTCATTCGGCCAAGTCTTTTGGGTTTCCCAAGAGTGTTTTTTGTTCAAGTTTGGTACTATCCCTCCCAGGATTTTCCCGGGGGTATATTTAAACATGTATCTCTCCCCCCCTGCGTTTTTCCCGGGAATACAGGGGTTTTTGGAAAACCCCAAGCGCTCCCGTAATTTTAGGGGGTTTTTTCTCCGGTTTTGCGTGCCGTGAAAAATTCTCGTACATTTTCCCAGGTCGGCAATTTCAAACCCGCCTTGAAAGGGGCTGTTAAATTTTGGGGAGGGAATATTCCAGCCTAGATAGAACAAGTGACCTGAAAAGTTTCATCATGGGCTTGGCCTCCCAAATTTTGAAGGTTTTCCCTTTTCCATCCTGTCATTTTTTAGCAGATTCGATTGATACAATGTTTTTGGTCCTTGAAGGTGAAAATCCTCCGAACCCTGATCCCCTCCCCGGTCTTTGCGGGTTTGGGGTTTTTTCTTATTTTTTGGCCAGAATTTTTTTTGTACTTTGAAAGAAGATTTTAAATTTTCCCCTTTTTTTACCATATCGAGTTTAATTTAAATTTCTCATCGTTGAACTTTATTTTTGTTTTCTGCAAACCCACTGAAAGATTTTGGGTTTTGTCTGCTGGGGTCTTTGCTTTTCTGCAATGGAAGACACTGTCATGCAGATTCGGGTTTTCAAACCCGCAAAGGAAGACACGGTGCTGTGGCTGACAAACCTTGGGCTTTGTCGGATTTAAGGTTAGGGAAAAAGATGGGGGCGAGTACTGTGCCCTTTTGGGGAAAAGAGCTTTTCACCGTAGCGCCTTTGGCTTTTCTTGTTGGGCGGGCTAAATCTCTGTGTTTGTTTGTGAAAGGGAAAATTTTAGACCCCTCGACCCACTTTTTTTTTATTTTTTCCTTTTTGCAAAGCATTTTTTGCGCTTTTTCGGCCCTGGTCCCCCACTTGTCGAAAGGGGTTTTTTCAAAGTTTTGTTAAAAATTAAAATCTGTTTTTTTTTGTCTTCTATTTTCATTTTTGGACCTTGTCGGGTTGGTCCAATAGTTTTTAGAGAGACAGGAGCGACCTGTTCTAAACCCATGTTTTCCTTGGGGTTTTGTAACTGATGGGTTTCTTGTTGGGGTGGGATCTTGCTTCTTAGGACCCTTTTAAAAAATTTTTAGATATGGGGTTTTTAGTGCTATTTGGTTCCCGTAGTTCTTTGCTGTTTGCTTTACTGCCCCCCCTTTTTGGGGGTTTGGGGGTATGTCCCCGTTGTTTTTACTAACGTGGGACGACCCCCCCCTGTCCATTTTCTCCCTCTCCAAAAGGAAAGGAAAAGGGGTCGGATTGGGGGTTCTTGCAGTTCTTTAGAACACAGAGTTTCCCTGAAATCTGGCCCTGGGGCCCGAGTGGGATGGGCATGTCATTTATCGCCTGTTCGAAGCATTTTGGGGTCAGGATAACATCGGATAGGCTTTGGGGGTTAAACAAAAATTTTTGGCTCTATCATTAAAAAAATTTTTTTGATCTTTGACTCTCCCGTTGGTTTGCGGCCCTTTCTAAAAATTTAGTCAATTATTGGGACTGAGTAGCTCACCATTTCCCTTTCTGTCATCTGTGTAGGACCCCTCTTGTTTTTTAAATAGGGGCCCAATACTGGCGTTGTTCTCGATTTTTTTATTGGCATAGGAGAAGAAAATACTTTTGGGTTTTTTTCGATTTCATTTATTGGGTTTTTTGTTTTTTCCCCGATTCCTTCCCCCTAAAAGGGTTTTTTAGCTTAAGTTTGATTTCTTGCTATTTCTCTGACCCTGTCTCTCTACGCTTTCAGATAAATTTCCTTTTTTTAGCCGCTCTGTTTTTCTTTTCCGTCGCCTGTAAAGGGAGCGCCTGTTCTTTCGTTTAAAAATCTACCCTTTTCCCCCTTTTTCTTAGGGGGAAAAAGCCTTTTGCATAAAATCGAGTGCCCCCGAGTTAATTGTTTAGGCATTTAAATTTTTGGGGGCTGTGTTGATATAAAATTTTTTCCCACTTATATCGGTTAGGGATTTGGTTTTTTTGGTCCCACTTTTTTGTTTTTTTTATTTAAGTTGAATTTGGGTGAAAGCTTTCCCCCGTGTAAACTCATTATGTCGGTCTGGGGGTCCGGGGCATCAAAGACTGAACCTCAATTTTTGGTTTTGATTGAGTATATTGTTTTTTTATATGGGGGATATTTCTTTTTCAGATCATCATTGTTAGTGAAATGAGGTCTAAATGTATTCTCCGTTTTGAGGCCCAATTTTTGCTTTTAAATTGAAATTTTTTGCAAGATTTAAAAGCTCGCGGGAGTGTGAGTTTTCATCAGATGGCCCCCCCTGGTGTTTTTTAAATTTCAAACAATTTTATTTGCTTATTCCTCCATTTTAAAGGGGCCTTAAGTTGAAAACCCCCCGGAGCAAAATGTTGGGTGGGTGGGGCTGGAAGGTTTTCCACCCCGGGTCCCAATTTTTTAAAAAAGCTGTTTGGAATTGGGGGGATGTTGCATCCGGAGGCTTGTTTGCTATCACAAAAGACTAGTTTTTTGGGTTTTCCCACCTTTATGCTAAAAATTCCACTACATCATTTGAGGCATTTAGCAGTTCTGTGCAAACAATTTACTCTGGGGAATGTACAGGCCAAAAACCCCCCCCCCCTTTTTCCCGTTCCCTCTGTCACATTCCCGTTAGGTTTTAACCTGGGAAACCATATTTCGTTTTCCAAAATGATCCTTTTTGTGGGTCTCAGTTTAAAGCCCCGAACATTGCCTTTGGGCCCCGGGAAGCAATTTCCCCGGATGAAAGGTATTTTGTTGTTTTTTTTGGGGTTTAACCCTGTATTTTTTGCAAAGAAAAAGTTATCGGACTTGGGGGTATTGTTGGACTGGGGGGGGGGTTTTTTTTTTTTCCCCGGGATTAGTAAACTGTATCCGTTGGGTTTTTGGGGGGAAAGGGCCCTCGACTGTGGTTCCAATCCAGGGAAAACTGGATTTGGTGTAAAAGATTTCCCGGGCCCCCTTTTTTGCCAAATTTTTTTTTCCTTCCCGGGACTAAAAAAAAAAACCCTTTCCCTCTTGAGTGGCTGTTCGTTTAAGACTCTGTTTCAACCCCTTTTCGTCAGGCCCTTTCTGGAGTATGCGGGACCAGTTTGGAATCCACACCCAGTCAAGCACGTCAAAAAATTAGAGAAAGTGCCAAAAGGGTTTTCAACAAGATAGTCCCAAAGCTACGGGGGGTTGTCCTATGAAGAAAGGTTGAGGGAAATCGGGGCCCGGCGACCTGGAAAGGGCCGGAGGGTCAGGGGAGACATGATAACGAAAATTTAAAATTTCTGCGGGAATAGACGAGGTGGGGACAAAGCGGGATGTTCCCCGAGATGGGACACAGACACAAAAGGGGCAAATTTTGGGAAATTGAAAATCAAATGAAAAAAAGGGGGTGTTAGGAAAATATTTTTTTTTCAGTCCCCTAGGTAGTCAGGCCATGGAAAAGCCTAGAAAGTTTATGTGGTTTTTGGGGAGGAACCCTTTCATAGTTTTAAGGCGAGGTATGATTTGAGCTCAGGGGGGGCAGGCAGAGAGAGGACCTAGTAGCAATCAGGGGAAGAGGCGGGGGCCAGGAGCTGTTGACTCGACCCCTGCAAAACCCCAAATGGTTTATACAAATAGGGAGGGACACCCCCACACACCCACACACACAAAACACCACCACAACACCCCCCCACACACACCCACCCACAATTAAAATATGTGGTAATGCTTTTTTTTACAGCTAAACAAAGTCAGGGTATTTTTCCCAGAAAAAGGTCTGCAATTTTAAACCCCTGTGGAAAAAAAATTTTGGGCCCTTTCCTTGAACTTTGAGTGGTTGTTTTTTAAATTCAAATTTAAAAATTTTCACAAATCCCGTACATAATTTTACGCAAGGGGTGACAATAAACCCCTTTGGGAAAATTTCCCTTTCGTTTGGGGGCTACATTGGGGGTGGTGGGTTAAAAAACCCGCCAAAAAATACTTGTAACCCAGCCGGGGCCGGGCGGACACGCCTCTTTGTAGGTCCCCCCGAACAAAAGTCTCTTTGTAGGGGCCCACCGAAAACGCTCTTCTCAGTGATATAGTATCTGTGTTTGGTGGCTACCCGAAATCCATAATAAGAAAAGGGTTTTGCAAAAAGCGAGTACTTCAACCTTATCTGGGTGCAAATTTCCCTTTTTTTTTTTTCCCCCAAGGGATCAAAATGGGCCTTAGCAATAAAAAAAGTTTTTTTTATCTAAAGCTTGGTTAAATAAACAAACTTGGTTTTTACAAAGTCTTCGGAAAAGGAAAAAAAAAAATATAAAAGGCTTCCCCAGTCAAAACCCAGTGTGGAAAATTTGGGGTTTTCCCGGGAAAGTAAAATAATTTTGTAAAAACATAAATGATAACAAAGTTTAAATTTTATTTATCAATGTTACATAGACAATATAGGGCATCTATTTACCTATAAATTACCGTATTTCCGGAAAATATATACAGTATTTTCCACACCTAGCTTGCCCAGCGAGTTTTCTTGAATATATATATACCACGCATCCTCCTGACTGCCATTATTATTTTTAGGAAAATAATGAAGACACAAGGGGTTAGATAAGATAAGATAAGATTTCGTTCGGATTTTTAACCCCGGAGGGCTAGCCACCCAGGATAACCCAAGAAAGTCAGTTCGTCATCGAGGACTGTCTAACTTATTTCCATTGGGGTCCTTAATCTTGTCCCCCAGGATGCGACCCACACCAGTCGACTAACACCCAGGTACCTATTTGCTGCTAGGTGAACAGGACAATAGGTGTAAGGAAACGTGTCGGAATTTCCACCCGCCGGGAATCGAACCCGGGCCCTCCGTGTGTGAAGCGGGAGCTTTAGCCACCAGGCCACCGGGCCACTAGATATGGGTACTAAGGAGGGTCGGAAATGATCAACATGGTCCACAAAGCCAGCCATTTCTTTTTCACACCTTCCATCAAAAATCTTATTTGTAGCTGCTTATAATATCCGTAGTAATTTTCATCTTCAATATTCTTCTAGCGTTTAAATTTCTCATTGAATTTTATCAAAATATTTATGTAGTTATAAATGTATGTGGAGATACTTTAGGGAAGAGTGTATATAGTGGAAAATATATGTACACACAAATATTTGTATTAATTTATACTCGACACAGAAAGTCTTGGGGAGGACTGGAATATTTGGAAATTTGGTAATATTCGTTTTCTTCCTCAATTTCTCATTAGAAAAATCATTCTGTTCATTTATAATTACCTCTATTTTAATTTATTTCTCATTTCTCCATTTCTTTTAGGAATCATTTGGAAAACAAGAGAGGAAGACGCAATTTCCTCAGCTCTGTACAACAGAACTCAAAATTTCTGTTAAATTTATAGACATCTAATTCTTAATGATTGACTTTTATATACTTACAGAAATTAAATTCTCAAACTGTGAGAGAGTTGAATATATTAACTCTTATTTTCAACATATTCTGACTACAATATATAAATTAAGGGAAAGAGTAACTACTAAATGGTAATAAAATGTCATAGCAAATTGTTCAGTAAGGTCGGAAAATTCACAAAATTTACTGGAAATGTATTAACAAGTTTTTGCAAATAAAATTATATAAAAAAAAACACTTAAATACTAAAAGAAAAGAAAAAAAAACATATAATCACATTAGTATAATTAAATGAACATTTTCGTGTTGCCAGATTCGGACGCAATGACTATGGCAACTACGACAACAATGACTATGGCAACTACGACAACAATGACTATGGCAACTACGACAACCATGACTATGGCAACTACGACAACAATGACTATGGCAACTACGACAACAATGACTATGGCAACTACGACAACAATGACTATGGCAACTACGACAACAATGGACTATGGCAACTACGACAACAATGACTATGGCAACTACGACAACAATGACTATGGCAACTACGACAACAATGACTATGGCAACTACGACAACAATGACTATGGCAACTACGACAACAATGACTATGGCAACTACGACAACAATGACTATGGCAACTACGACAACAATGACTATGGCGACTACGACAACAATGACTATGGCGACTACGACAACAATGACTATGGGAACTACGACAACAATGACTATGGCAACTACGACAACAATGACTATGGCGACTACGACAACAATGACTATGGCAACTACGACAACAATGACTATGGCAACTACGACAACAATGACTATGGCAACTACGACAACAATGACTATGGCAACTACGACAACAATGACTATGGCAACTACGACAACAATGACTATGGCAACTACGACAACAATGACTATGGCGACTACGACAACAATGACTATGGCGACTACGACAACAATGACTATGGCGACTACGACAACAATGACTATGGCAACTACGACAACAATGACTATGGCAACTACGACAACAATGACTATGGCAACTACGACAACAATGACTATGGCGACTACGACAACAATGACTATGGCGACTACGACAACAATGACTATGGCGACTACGACAACAATGACTATGGCAACTACGACAATGACTATGGCAACTACGACGACTATGGCAACTACGACAACAATGACTATGGCAACTACGACAACAATGACTATGGCAACTACGACAACAATGACTATGGCAACTACGACAACAATGACTATGGCAACTACGACAACAATGACTATGGCGACTACGACAACAATGACTATGGCAACTACGACAAACAATGACTATGGCAACTACGACAACAATGACTATGGCAACTACGACAACAATGACTATGGCAACTACGACAACAATGACTATGGCGACTACGACAACAATGACTATGGCAACTACGAAAACAATGACTATGGCAACTACGACAACAATGACTATGGCAACTACGACAACAATGACTATGGCGACTACGACAACAATGACTATGGCAACTACGACAACAATGACTATGGCAACTACGACAACAATGACTATGGCAACTACGACAACAATGACTATGGCGACTACGACAACAATGACTATGGCGACTACGACAACAATGACTATGGCGACTACGACAACAATGACTATTGTGACTACGACAACAATGACTATGGTGACTACGACAACAATGACTATGGCAACTACGACAACAATGACTATGGCGACTACGACAACAATGACTATGGCGACTACGACAACAATGACTATGGTGACTACGACAACAATGACTATGGCAACTACGACAACAATGACTATGGTGACTACGACAACAATGACTATGGCGACTACGACAACAATGACTATGGTGACTACGACAACAATGACTATGGCGACTACGACAACAATGACTATGGCGACTACGACAACAATGACTATGGCGACTACGACAACAATGACTATGGCGACTACGACAACATGACTATGGCGACTACGACAACAATGACTATGGCGACTACGACAACAATGACTATGGCGACTACGACAACAATGACTATGGTGACTACGACAACAATGACTATGGCGACTACGACAACAATGACTATGGCGACTACGACAACAATGACTATGGCGACTACGACAACAATGACTATGGCGACTACGACAACAATGACTATGGCGACTATGACAACAATGACTATGGTGACTACGACAACAATGACTATGGCGACTACGACAACAATGACTATGGCGACTATGACAACAATGACTATGGCAACTACGACAACAATGACTATGGCGACTACGACAACAATGACTATGGCGACTACGACAACAATGACTATGGTGACTACGACAACAATGACTATGGCAACTACGACAACAATGACTATGGCGACTACGACAACAATGACTATGGCAACTACGACAACAATGACTATGGCGACTACGACAACAATGACTATGGTGACTACGACAACAATGACTATGGCGACTACGACAACAATGACTATGGCGACTACGACAACAATGACTATGGCGACTATGACAACAATGACTATGGTGACTACGACAACAATGACTATGGCGACTACGACAACAATGACTATGGTGACTACGACAACAATGACTATGGCGACTACGACAACAATGACTATGGCGACTACGACAACAATGACTATGGCGACTACGACAACAATGACTATGGTGACTACGACAACAATGACTATGGCGACTACGACAACAATGACTATGGTGACTACGACAACAATGACTATGGCGACTACGACAACAATGACTATGGTGACTACGACAACCATGACTATGGCGACTACGACAACAATGACTATGGTGACTACGACAACAATGACTATGGCGACTACGACAACAATGACTATGGTGACTACGACAACAATGACTATGGCGACTACGACAACAATGACTATGGTGACTACGACAACCATGACTATGGCGACTACGACAACAATGACTATGGTGACTACGACAACAATGACTATGGTGACTACGACAACAATGACTATGGCAACTACGACAACAATGACTATGGCAACTACGACAACAATGACTATGGCAACTACGACAACAATGACTATGGCAACTACGACAACAATGACTATGGCAACTACGACAACAATGACTATGGCAACTACGACAACAATGACTATGGCGACTACGACAACAATGACTATGGCAACTACGACAACAATGACTATGGCGACTACGACAACAATGACTATGGCGACTACCACAACAATGACTATGGCAACTACGACAACAATGACTATGGCGACTACGACAACAATGACTATGGTGACTACGACAACAATGACTATGGCAACTACGACAACAATGACTATGGCAACTACGACAACAATGACTATGGTGACTACGACAACAATGACTATGGTGACTACAACAATGACTATGGCAACTACGACAACAATGACTATGGCAACTACGACAACAATGACTATGGCAACTACGACAACAATGACTATGGCGACTACGACAACAATGACTATGGCAACTACGACAACAATGACTGTGGCAACTACGACAACAATGACTATGGCGACTACGACAACAATGACTGTGGCAACTACGACAACAATGACTATGGCAACTACGACAACAATGACTATGGCAACTACGACAACAATGACTATGGCAACTACGACAACAATGACTATGGCGACTACGACAACAATGACTATGGCGACTACGACAACAATGACAATGAGGAACTCAGTGATTCGGTTGAGAAACGAAGTCGTAACTTCCTACGTTTCGGTCGCGATTCTTCACGCAATTTCCTGAGGTTCGGCCGCTCCGTCGACTGCCAGCTCAGTTCCCTATCACACGATGGCTGCGATGTGAAATACAAATCCCTTGAAACCACCAGTAAACCCGCAAGCACAAGTGCAGCGAAACCTATCATCGTCCCCCAACATTAAATCCTCCGAGTCAGGGAAGATAACTTCTCAGCGCTGGAAGAGCTGTTCCAGGTGTATGTATATCACTGACTTATTACAGCACCTCCGCCTGGGCCAGAGATATCCACCCAGAAGATGAATTATTATAATCAAGGGGGAGCACTAAACCCGTAGGATTATGTAGCGCCTGTGGGGGGGAAATAAGTCACTCTGTCTGACTTTTTTGTGTTATCCTAGGTTCTCTACACATATGCTGCTATGTATGATAATTCTATGTAACTGTATTTGTGTATACCTGAATAAATTTACTTACTTATGTGGAAGGTATTCAGGCTTAATTCAGGGAACTGGAGCACAGATCTAATTCCCTAGATCAAGAGCCGCTCACCAGCATCAAGGAACCTTCTTTGAGGGACCCAGATGATGAAATGATTAACAAATTATCCTCTGATGATACAAAGGACGTAAACGTGGGTATAACCGAGGGTTTTTGCGCTGTATAATCCTCCGGGTTTAGCGCTTCCCCCTTGATTATAATAATAATTTTTGCGCTGCAGCCGCAACCGCAACTTTCTGAGATTCGGTAAACATTTGTGGGACATCCAGGATCTTCTTCCTCTTCCTCTGAAACAGGCGAGTCACTGCTGAATGTTAGACCTATGAGAACGCCCACCAGAAATTTTATGAGATTCGGTTGAACTGGAAGATGGAACCCGACTCTATACTAACCTATGAAAGTACATTACTGACATGTAACTTATCAGCCCATTTTATAAGCAGTATTTCAGTCTTTTCCTGGAAAACTCTCACATATCTTTTGATATTTATACTTTTTTCCCCCCTTTTGCATTTCTTTTAAAGGAATCGATAGATACAGTAAGAGAAAACTCGGATTTAATCAATATTTTTAATACAATATATATTAGTATGTGACTAATATGAAACAGTAATCCAGAGAAAATAATAATAATGTTAAGTGAGGAACCAGCAAAACTGTGCATGTCAAGCAATGAAAAGCAGGGGTGTCACTAGCACGTTAAGAGACCATACAATAAGTGTCAGGGGCCCGAGACTGTTCAACTGCCTCCCAGCACACATAAGGGGGATTACCAACAGACCCTTGGCAGCCTTCAAGCTGGCACTGGACAAGCACCTAAAGTCAGTTCTGGATCAGCCGGGCTGTGGCTCGTACGTTGGTTTGCGTGCAGCCAGCAGCAACAGCCTGGTTGATCAGGCTCTGATCCACCAGGAGGCCTGGTCACAGACCGGGCCGCGGGGGTGTTGACCCCCGGAACTCTCTCCAGGTAAACTCCAGGTAATTTATACATAATAGGAGAAAAATCCCTTTTATTAGTCAAACAGAAATAACAATGTAACAATGTTTCTTTTATTTTTATTGATGAATATAAAATAATTATTATTATGGTCATTTATAAGTACGAATAAATATATTTTATCTCGAATTTTAAACTTTTAATTCAAATTTTGAATATGTTTTATGTTAATATTTTATTATTTATCATATCTGTTATTAATTCCCATTTATAAATCTCCAAATTAATGCCTAATAAGACAGTGGAAACTATCCTTAAGTTCCAACATTAATTTCTATAAATTACAAAGTCTTACAATCTACCTTTAAACCTACATAAATATATTTATAACGTTAATAATTGTTTTTTTTTTCATTATCACACTGGCCGATTCCCACCAAGGCAGGGTGGCCACCAAGGCAGGGTGGCCACCAAGGCAGGGTGGCCACCAAGGCAGGGTGGCCACCAAGGCAGGGTGGCCACCAAGGCAGGGTGGCCACCAAGGCAGGGTGGCCACCAAGCAGGTGGCCCACCAAAGGGCAGGGTGGCCCACCAAGGCAGGGTGGCCCCCAAAGGCAGGGGGCCCACCAAGGCAGGGTGGCCCCCCAAAGGCAGGGTGGCCCACCAAGGCAGGGTGCCCACCAAGGCAGGGGGCCACCAAGGCAGGGGGGCCACCAAGGCAGGTGGCCACCAGGCAGGGTGGCCCCACCAGGCAGGGTGGCCACCAAGGCAGGGTGGCCACCAAGGCAGGGTGGCCAAACCAAGGCAGGGTGGCCCCCCAAGACGGGGTGGCCACCAAGGCAGGGTGGCCACCAAGGCAGGGTGGCCACCAAGGCGGTGGCCACCAAGGCAGGGTGGCCACCAAGGCAGGGTGGCCACCAAGGCAGGGTGGCCACCAAGGCAGGGTGGCCACCAAGGCAGGGTGGCCCACCAAGGCAGGGTGGGCCACCAAGGCAGGGTGGCCCACCAAGGCAGGGTGGCCCACCAAGGCAGGGTGGCCCACCAAGGCAGGGTGGCCCACCAAGGCAGGGTGGCCACCAAGGCAGGGTGGCCACCAAGGCAGGGTGGCCACCAAGGCAGGGTGGCCCACCAAGGCAGGGTGGCCACCCAAGGCAGGGTGGCCACCAAGGCAGGGTGGCCCCCAAAGGGCAGGGTGGCCACCAGGCAGGGTGGCCACCAAAGGGCCCAGGTGGCCCCAAAGGCAGGGTGGCCACCAAGGCGGGGTGGCCACCAAGGCGGGGTGGCCACCAAGGCAGGTGGCCACCAAGGCAGGTGGCCACCAGGCAGGGTGGCCACCAAGGCAGGGTGGCCCACCAAGGCGGGTGGCCCACCAAGGCAGGGTGGCCCACCAAGGCGGGGTGGCCACCAAGGCAGGGTGGCCACCAAGGCAGGGTGGCCACCAAGGCAGGGTGGCCCACCAAGGCAGGGTGGCCACCAAGGCAGGGGGGCCACCAAGGCAGGGTGGCCACCAAGGCAGGGTGGCCCCCAAGGCGGGGTGGCCACCAGGCAGGTGGCCATAAAGGCAGGTGGCCACCAAGCGGGGTTTGGCCCCCAAAGGGCAGGGTGGCCACCAAGGCAGGGGGCCCATCAAGGCAGGGTGCCACCAAGGCAGGGTGGCCACCAAGGTAGGTGGCCACCAAGGCAGGGGGGCCACCAAGGCAGGGGGGCCCACCAAGGCAGGGTGGCCCGAAAAAGAAAACTTTAAACCATCATTCACTCCATCACTGTCTTGCCAGAAGGGTGCTTTACACTACAGTTTTTAAACTGCAACTTTAAAACACCCCTCCTTCAGAGTGCAGGCACTGTATTCCCATCCCCAGGACTCAAGTCCGGCCTGCCGGTTTCCCTGAACCCCTTCATAAATGTTACTTTGCTCACACTCCAACAGCACGTCAAGTATTAAAAACCATTTGTCTCCATTCACTCCTATCAAACACGCTCACGCATGCCTGCTGGAAGTCCAAGCCCCTCGCACACAAAACCTCCTTTACCCCCTCCCTCCAACCTTTCCTAGGCCGACCCCTACCCCGCCTTCCTTCCATTACAGACTGATACACTCTTGAAGTCATTCTGTTTCGCTCGATTTTCTCTACGTGTCCAAACCACCTCAACAACCCTTCCTCAGCCCTCTGGACATTACTAATATCTATGCTAATTCAAATTAAAAAATTGATTTAGCCTATAAAGTGTAGATATAATATATCGTACACATAAAAAATATATATACACAAGAAAGCAACTTGTAAACAATATATTTTGGGTAAATTAATTCTAAAATTATACGTAGATTATTTAGCAGTTATTCTTGTGCAGTTAACTATAATTAATGTTTAATAATAAAGGAAGTTATATTAACAATGTCATCAGTTAAGTAACATTTCTTAAAAAATTAACCGATTTAAATACACAATAAGAAGGTAGCTAATGTACGAATGTTATAATTTAATATACGAATGTTATAATTTAATGTACGAATGTTATAATTTAATGTACGAATGTTATAATTTAATGTACGAATGTTATAATTTAATGTACGAATGTTATAATTTAATGTACGAATGTTATAATTTAATATACGAATGTTATAATTTAATATACGAATGTTATAATTTAATGTACGAATGTTAAATTTAATATACGAAAGTTTTTAATTTAATGTACGAATGTTATAATTTAATATACGAATGTTATAATTTTTAAAGTACGAATGTTATAATTTAATATACGAATGTTATAATTTAATGTACGAATGTTATAATTTAATATACGAATGTTATAATTTAATGTACGAATGTTATAATTTAATATACGAATGTTATAATTTAATGTACGAATGTTATAATTTTTAAAATACGAATGTTATAATTTAATGTACGAATGTTATAATTTAATATACGAATGTTATAATTTAATGTACGAATGTTTTTAATTTAATATACAATGTTATAATTTAAGTTACGAATGTTATAATTTAATATACGAATGTTATAATTTAATGTACGAATGTTATAATTTAATATACGAATGTTATAATTTAATGTACGAATGTTATAATTTAATATACGAATGTTATAATTTAATGTACGAATGTTATAATTTAATATACGAATGTTATAATTTAATGTACGAATGTTATAATTTAAAAGGAAGATTATATTAAGGTGACTCAATGGTCCTCACGAGTGACAGTAGATATGGAGACACAGTAGATATGGAGACACAGTAGATATGGAGACACAGTAGATATGGAGACACAGTAGATATGGAACACAGTAGAATATGGAGAACAGTAGATATGGAGACACAGTAGATATGGGACAACAGTAGATATGGAGACACAGTAGATATGGAGACACAGTTTGATATGGAGGACACAGTAGATATGGAGACACTGTAGATATGGAGACACAGTAGATATGGAGACACTGTAGATATGGACACAGTAGATATGGAGACACTGTAGATATGGAGACACAGTAGATATGGAGACACAGTAGATATGGAGACACTGTAGATATGGAGACACAGTAGATATGGAGACACAGTAGATATGGAGACACAGTAGATATGGAGACACTGTAGATATGGAGACACAGTAGATATGGAGACGAGATATGGAGACACTGTAGATATGGAGACACTGTAGATATGGAGACACATAGATATTGGGGACACAGTAGATATGGAGACACAGTAGATATGGAGACACAGTAGATATGGAGACACAGTAGATATGGAGACACAGTAGATATGGAGACACAGTAGATATGGAGACACAGTAGATATGGAGACACAGTAGATATGGAGACACAGTAGATATGGAGACACAGTAGATATGGAGACACAGTAGATAGAGACACCGTTTGATATGGAGACACAGTAGATATGGAGACACAGTAAAATATGGAGACACAGTAGATATGGAGACACCTGTGATATGGAGACACTGTAGATATGGAGACACAGTAGATATGGAGACAAATGTAGATATGGAGAAAACTGTAGATATGGAGACACAGTAGATATGGAGACACTGTAGATATGGAGACACAGTAGATATGGAGACACAGTAGATATGGAGACACAGTAGATATGGAGACACAGTAGATATGGAGACACAGTAGATATGGAGACACGTAGATATGAGAAAACTGTAGATATGGAGACACTGTAGATATGGAGACAAATGTAGATATGGAGACACAGTAGATATGGAGACACAGTAGATATGGAGAAAAACTGTAGATATGGAGACACAGAGATATGGAGACACAGTAGATATGGAGACACAGTAGATATGGAGACACTGTAGATATGGAGACACAGTAGATATGGAGACACAGTAGATATGGAGACACTGTAGATATGGAGACACTGTAGATATGGAGACACAGTAGATATGGAGACACTGTAGATATGGAGACACAGTAGATAAGGAGACACTGTAGATATGGAGACAGTAGATATGGAGACACAGTAGATATGGAGACACAATAGATATGGAGACACAGTAGATATGGAGACAGTAGATATGGAGACACTGTAGATATGGAGACACTGTAGATATGGAGACACTGTAGATTGGAGACACTGTAGGGTATGGAGACAGTAGATATGGAGACACTGTAGATATGGAGACACAGTTAGATTGGAGACACATAGATATGGAGAACAGTAAATATGGAGACACAGTAGATATGGAGACACTGTAGATATGGAGACACTGTAGATATGGAGCAGTAGATATGGGGACACTGTAAATATGGAGACCCCAGTAGATATGGAACACAGTAGATATGGAGACACAGTAGATATGGAGACACAGTAGATATGGAGACACAGTTTGATATGGAGACACTGTAGATAGGAGACACAGTAGATAGGAGACACGTAGATATGGAGACACTGTAGATATGGAGACACTGTAGATATGGGGGACAGTAGGGTAGGAGACACTGTAGATATGGAACACAGTAGATAGGAGACACAGTAGATATGGAGACACTGTAGATATGGAGACACAGTAGATATGGAGACACTGTAGATATGGAGACAGTAGATATGGAGACACTGTAGATATGGAGACACTGTAGATATGGAGACACAGTAGATATGGAGACACAGAGATATGGAGACACTGTAGATATGGAACACAGTAGATATGGAGACACAGTAATATGGAGACACTGTAGATATGGAGACACAGTAGATATGGAGACACAGTAGATATGGAGACAGTAGATATGGAGACACTGTAGATATGGAGACACAGTAGATATGGAGACAGTAGATATGGAGACACTGTAGATATGGAGACACTGTAGATATGGAGACAGTAGATATGGAGACACTGTAGATATGGAGACACTGTAGATATGGAGACAGTAGATATGGAGACACTGTAGATATGGAGACACTGTAGATATGGAGACACTGTAGATATGGAGACACTGTAGATATGGAGACACAGTAGATATGGAGACAGTAGATATGGAGACAGTAGATATGGAGACACTGTAGATATGGAGACACTGTAATATAAGGGGGAACACAGTAGATATGGAGACACTGTAAGAATGGAGACACTGTAGATATGGAGACACTGTAGATATGGAGACACTGTAGATATGGAGACACTGTAGATATGGAGACACTGTAGATATGGAGACACTGTAGATATGGAGGGCACAGTAGATATGGAGACACTGTAATAAAGGAGACACTGTAGATATGGAGACACTGTAGATATGGAGACACTGTAGATATGGAGACAGTAGATATGGAGACACTGTAGATATGGAGACACTGTAGATATGGAGACACTGTAGATATGGAGACACAGTAGATATGGAGACAGTAGATATGGAGACAGTAGATATGGAGACACTGTAGATATGGAGACACTGTAGATATGGAGACAGTAGATATGGAGACAAATGTAATATGAGACACGTAGATATGGAGACACTGTAGATATGGAGACACAGAGATATGGAGACACTGTAGATATGGAGACACGTAGATATGGAGACACTGTAATAAGGAGACACAGTAGATATGGAGACACAGTAGATATGGAGACACAGTAGATATGGAGACACTGTAGATATGGAGACACAGTAGATATGGAGACACAGTAGATATGGAGACACTGTAGATATGGAGACACTGTAGATATGGAGACACAGTAGATATGGAGACACTGTAGATATGGAGACACAGTAGATATGGAGACACAGTAGATATGGAGACACTGTAGATATGGAGACACAGTAGATATGGAGACGTAGATAAGGAGACACTGTAGATTATGGAGACACAGTAGATATGGAGACACTGTAGATATGGAGACACTGTAGATATGGAGACACAGTAGATATGGAGACACAGTAGATATGGAGACACAGTAGATATGGAGACACAGTAGATATGGAGACAGTAGATATGGAGACACTGTAGATATGGAGACACAGTAGATATGGAGACAGTAGATATGGAGACACTGTAGATATGGAGACACAGTAGATATGGAGACACTGTAGATATGGAGACACTGTAGATATGGAGACACAGTAGATATGGAGACACAGTAATATTTGGGGACACTGTAGATATGGAGACACAGTAGATATGGAGACAGTAGATATGGAGACACTGTAGATATGGAGACACTGTAGATATGGAGACACAGTAGATATGGAGACACAGTAGATATGGAGACACAGTAGATATGGAGACAGTAGATATGGAGACACTGTAGATATGGAGACACTGTAGATATGGAGACACTGTAGATATGGAGACACTGTAGATATGGAGACACTGTAGATATGGAGACACAGTAGATATGGAGACAGTAGATATGGAGACACTGTAGATATGGAGACACAGTAGATATGGAGACACTGTAGATATGGAGACACTGTAGATATGGAGACACAGTAGATATGGAGACACTGTAGATATGGAGACACTGTAGATATGGAGACACAGTAGATATGGAGACACAGTAGATATGGAGACACTGTAGATATGGAGACACAGTAGATATGGAGACAGTAGATATGGAGACACTGTAGATATGGAGACACTGTAGATATGGAGACACTGTAATATGGAGACACTGTAATATGGAGACACTGTAAAATAGGAGAACACAGTAGATATGGGAGACACCCGTAGATGGAGACACAGTAGATATGGAGGGCAGTAGATATGGAGACACTGTAGATATGGAGACAGTAAGAAATGGGGACACTGTAAATTGGAGACCCCAAATAATATGGAGACACAGTAGATATGGAGACACAGTAGATATGGAGACACAGTAGATATGGAGACACAGTAGATATGGAGACACTGTAGATATGGAGACACAGTAGATATGGAGGACACGTAATATGGGGGACACTGTAGATATGGAGAAAACTGTAGATATGGGACAGAAGATATGGGGGACACTGTAGAATATGGAGACACAGTAGATATGGAGACACATTTAAAATGGAGACACAGTAGATATGGGACACAGTAGAATGGAGACACTGTAGATAGGAGACAGTAGATATGGAGACACTGTAGATATGAGACACTGTAGATATGGAGACCAGTAGATATGGGGACACAGTAAAATATGGAACACTGTAATATGGGACACAGTAGATATGGAGACACAGTAGATATGGAGACACTGTAGATATGGAGACACCCGTAGATATGGGGACACCCTAATATGGAGACAGTAGATATGGAGACACTGTAGATATGGAGACACAGTAGATATGGAGACAGTAGATATGGAGACACGTAGATATGGAGACACTGTAGATATGGAAAAGTAGATAGAGACACTGTAGATATGGAGACACTGTAGATATGGAGACAGTAGATTGGAGACACTGTAGATAGAGACACTGTAGATATGGAGACACTGTAGATATGGAGACACTGTAGATATGGAGACACATTAATATGGAACAGTAGATATGGAGACAGTAATATGGGGACACTGTAGATATGGGACACGTAGATAGGGACACAGTAGATATGGAGACACTGTAGATAGGAGACACTGTAGATATGGGACACTGAGATATGGAGACACTGTAGATATGGAGACACTGTAGATATGGAGACACTGTAGATATGGAGACACTGTAGATATGGAGACACAGTAGATTATGGAGACACTGTAAAATATGGAGACACTGTAGATATGGAGACACGTAGATTGGAGACCCTGTAGAAAATTTGGGGACAGTAAGAATTTGGGGACACTGTAGATATGGAGACACTGTAGAAAATGGAGACACTGTAGAAATGGGACACTGTAGATATGGAGACACAGTAGATATGGAGACAGTAATATGGAGACGTAGATATGGAGACACTGTAGATATGGAGACACTGTAGATATGGAGACAGTAGATATGGAGACACTGTAGATATGGAGACACTGTAGATATGGAGACACTGTAGATATGGAGACACAGTAGATATGGAGACACTGTAGATATGGAGACACTGTAGATATGGAGACACTGTAGATATGGAGACACAGTAGATATGGAGACCAGTAGATATGGAGACACAGTAGATATGGAACACTGTAGATATGGAGACACAGTGATATGGAGACACAGTAGATATGGAGACACTGTAGATATGGAGACACTGGTAGATATGGGGACACAGTAAATATGGAGACACTGTAGATATGGAGACACAGTAATATGGAGACAAAAGTAGATTTTGGACACTGTGAATGGAAGACACAGTAGATATGGAGACAGTAGATATGGAGACAAATGTAGATATGGAGACACAGTAATTGGAGACACTGTAGATATGGAGACACTGTAGATATGGAGACACCCGTAGATATGGAGACACGTAGATATGGAACAACTGTAGATATGGAGACCCAGTAATAGGAGACAGTAGATATGGAGACACTGTAGATATGGAGACACAGTAAAATGGAGACAGTAATTGGAGACACTGTAGATATGGAGACACAGTAGATATGGAGAACCCCTGTAGATATGGAGACACTGTAGATAGGAGACACGTAGATATGGAGACACAGTAGATATGGAGAAAACTGTAGAATGGAGACACAGTAGATATGGAGACAGTAGATAGGAAAACAAATGTGATATGGAGACACGTAGATATGGAGACACAGTAGATATGGAGACACAGTAGATATGGAGACACAGTAGATATGGAGACGTAGATATGGAGACACTGTAGATATGGAGACACTGTAGAAATGGAGACACTGTAGATTATGGAGACACTGTAGATATGGAGACACTGTAGATATGGAGACACAGTAGATATGGAGACAGTAGATATGGAGACACTGTAGATATGGAGACACAGTAGATATGGAGACACTGTAGATATGGAGACACTGTAGATATGGAGACACAGTAGATTGGAGACATGTAGATATGGAGACACTGTAGATATGGAGACACAGAAGATATGGAGAAAACAGTAGTATGGAGACACTGTAGATATGGAACACAGTAATATGGAGGAAAAGTAGATATGGAGACACTGTAGATATGGAGACACTGTAGATAGGAGACACTGTAGAAAATGGAGACACTGTAATATGGAGACACTGTAGATATGGAGACACAGTAGATATGGAGACACAGTAGATATGGAGACACAGTAGATATGGAGACAGTAGATATGGAGACACTGTAGATATGGAGACACTGTAGATAAGGAGACCCCTGTAGATAGGAGGGGCACTGTAGATTTTGGAGACACTGTAGATGTAGAACACTGTAGATATGGAGACACTGTAGATAAAGGAACACTGTAGATAGGAGACACTGTAGATATGGAGACAAATGTAGATATGGAAAACACAGAGATATGGAGACACAGTAGATATGGAGACACAGTAGATATGGAGACAGTAGAATGGAGACCTGTAGATATGGGGACACAGTAGATATGGAGACACAGTAAATATGGAGACACTGTAGATATGGAGACACAGTAGATATGGAGACAGTAGATATGGAGACCTGTAGATATGGAGACACAGTAGATATGGACAGTAGATATGGAGACACTGTAGATATGGAGACACAGTAGATATGGAAACAGTAGATAAGGGGACACTGTAGATATGGGAGACACAGTAAGATATGGAACACAGTAGATATGGAGACACAGTAGATATGGAGACACTGTAGATATGGGACACAGTAGATAATGGAGACAGTAGATATGGAGACACTGTAGATATGGAGGGCACAGTAGATATGGAGGGCAGTAAAATATGGAGGCACTGTAGATATGGAGACACAGTAAAATATGGAGACAGTAGATATGGAGACACTGTAGAATGGAGACACTGTAGATATGGAGACACAAATAGATATGGAGACACAGTAGATATGAGACACAGTAGATATGGAGAAAACTGAAAAATATGGAGACACAGTAGATATGGAGACACAGTAGATATGGAGACCTGTAGATATGGAGACACAGTAGATATGGAGACACTGTAGATTATGGAAACACGTAGATATGGGGGACAGTAGATATGGAGACACAGTAGATATGGAGACACTGTAGATATGGAGACACAGTAGATATGGAGACACTGTAGATATGGAGACACTGTAGATATGGAGACACAGTAGATATGGAGACAGTAGATATGGAGACACTGTAGATATGGAGACACTGTAGATTATGGAAACACGTAGAATGGAACACAGTAGATATGGAGACACTGTAGATATGGAGACAGTAGAAAATGGAGACACTGTAGATATGGAGACACTGTAGATATGGAGACACTGTAGAATGGGAGACAGTAGTATGGAGACACTGTAGATATGGAGACACTGTAGATATGGAGACACTGTAGATATGGAGACACAGTAGATATGGAGACACAGTAGATATGGAGACACAGTAGATATGGAGACACTGTAGATATGGAGACACAGTAGATATGGAGACACAGTAGATATGGAGACACTGTAGATATGGAGACACAGTAGATATGTAACACAGTAGATATGGAGACACAGTAGATATGGAGACACTGTAGTATGGAGACACTGTAGATTGGAGACACTGGTAGATATGGAGACACTGTAGATATGGAACACTGTAGATATGGAGACACAGTAGTAAAGGAGACACTGTAGATATGGAGCACTGTAGAATGGAGACACTGTAGATATGGAGACACTGTAGATATGGAGACACAGTAGATATGGAGACACAGTAGATATGGAGACACTGTAGATATGGAGACACTGTAGATATGGAGACACAGTAGATATGGAGACACAGTAGATATGGAGACACAGTAGATATGGAGACACAGTAGATATGGAGACACAGTAGATATGGAGACACAGGAAGTTAATTACAAAGAGAAAAAATATAATTAGACAAGTTATTTTTTTTATTTTATTTAAAAACAATACAAATTACAAGAAGGTACACAAGTAAATAATACCACAATACAGAATGTGAACAACATTACGAATATCAACATCTCAAGTGCAGAAACAAAAATTAAACCTCATACGAAAAAAGAGAGCGTAACAACCACGTAAAAAAAAAAAAGTGAAATACATAGATACCATTCACTGAGACACATTATACAATGATGAAATAACTGGCACATACACAAAAACCTATCTATAAATACATCCATATCATTCACATGGTCACAGACCGGGCCGCGGGGGCGTTGACCCCCGGAACTCTCTCCAGGTAAACACACTTAATGATCACCGCAATGATCAAACATTAATTTATCTAACTGACCTAATCTCTTCAGTTACATACCTATTGTTCTTACACAACAATGGTGATATAGGAAAGTCACAAAGACACACAGAATAACTACAAAGACAAAAGTATAAACTTAGTCTCTAAAACATAACACATGTAAGCTTCTACACAGAAAATGCAATTCCAGTCGATAAAAGCAATAACACAGCTGCAACTATGACATTCAGCCTCTATACAGCTTTACCAAATACATTACACAGACATAACATAGTGCTATTGACAGCATGACATAAGTAACACATATCGACTGTGCCGAGCGCTCACCTAACCACAAAAGCCTATAAATAAGACACCATGATTGCCCAACTTTATATACACCATCTGACGTACATTAAACACTTAATTAACTCTCATAACAAAACTGAGAATTTCACATCACCAGTGACAAACAATAATGCACAGATATTAATACAAACATATCACAACATGTTCAAGACAGGAATCCAAATACCGACAAGTTAAATTAAGACACATGTGAGCAACATCTGTGAATCATTACATTGTAAAGACGTTTCTCGCACATCCATAGACTTTATCAATAACAAATTCCCGGACATAATTTGTAAAACAGTAGGACTATGTACAGATAAGAGGTAATCAACTCTCAAACCTTGAGAGTAGGTGCGAATAGCACGCGTAGCGTGGAGATTAACCTCATCTTCTGTACATAGTTTTTCTACTGTCTTCAAGTATGTCCTGAATTTGTATTATAAAGCCACTGAGGCTGAAACGTCTACAATAATGAACCCAGAAGTTGCACAAGTGTCTTCAAATTCAGATCATCTTATCATAATCTTCTGGACATGTGCATAATCACAGCGTCAACACCAACGCAGTGCAGGCACCTAAGAAAACAAGTTGAAGCAAATACATTCAATTATTAAAATAACCTCTCAAATTACAATGCTATTACCGGAAAATCAATAATACCACACACAAACATGCAAAATATAGCATTAAGATTACCAAACAATTGTCCGTTAATCCTATTGGAGGTAAACTTATCTCACCTGTTAATGAGCAATACTACAAAACTCACCTCACACCCTTTCACTCACAATTCCACACACACACACACACACAATCGACCGTCTGCGACACACACAGCCCTCCGCCCCCCCCCGGGGAAGGCCAGCCCTTCCTGTCCCAGACCATTTAGAAAGACCACATAAATCCGCTCAAAAGAAATCTCAATAAGCCCTCCGAAAATCCTCTCCCACCTCCCCCTATATTTTCCTGTTGCGACACTTTGTTATAAAAAGAAGCCGCTATGGCCTTCCTACTTTCCCTCCACCCCTTAGTTCTCTCATTGCCCATGATATAAAAATGAAATCCAACCACTAATTAAGCCACTGCCTTTGAACCTTAAACCCAACAACCACCTACATCTAAACTGAGTGTGCCATGGCTCTCCAAAACCGACAACCCTTGTTCTTTCCCCACATACCCGGAATCACATTCCCTAACCATTGTCCCGCAACAGTCCCTAGGCGTTCGCAAAAATATGTGTTTGGGGGGGGGGGAACTACATAAAAAGCAGATTCATCAGCCCCACAACGCTGACCTTCTCACACACCCTCCCTTATCGCCTATTTCGTAAAACAACCCCAGAAACGCACTATTTCCGTGAAGAATCCTATACATACCACCTCCCTCACGGCGGCCGGAAGCGTAACCCCTTTAAATCGACAACCCAATGTCTTCATTCGTACATCCGGTTACACTCCTTCCACTGTCCAACCGCACCCTAGGCCATAACTTCCTGCTCATAACCCTACCCCGCATGTTACTCGATCTCTGACCATCATAATAGACACAATAACACCTCACCATCTCATAAATCCCGTCACCTCCACCATCTTCGAATATTTCCAGCAGCAACCTCAACCCTCCACTCCCCTCCCACGGACCCTTAGAAACCCATGTTTCACATATACACACGTGATTAACCCAACCCTCCCAACCACGTCAAGTGTTACCACCTCCATCCTTCTCAACCAATCTCATCCTGAAACCCCAGATAAAACTAAAACTCTGCTCAACAATCTCCGAGACAACCACCAAACACCAAAGGTAACAAAGCTGCCACATGCATATTTGCTATACAAAAGCACATTGACCAAAAAGGAACCCTCTGGTGTAGCATAAGAAAGACCGGCGCCAAACCCCTTTCATTCTTCCCAGTAATCTAATCTACCACACCCTTTGAATTAACCTCCCTCGCCATCTGATCATTAACCCATAAACACAACTCCACAAATTTTCACCCCGGTTCCACGACACACCACCTCACCCCCCCACCCCCCGCCCTCCCGCCCATCCCATTCACCAATCTCATAAACTTTGATTTATGCACATTCACTGCCATACCTGTTCCATCACCAAAACATCTACGACCTCTCTCCCAGAACCCTCCAAACCCCCCTCCCACCACACTAGGACAAGTCGTGTCATCATGGGTAATGCCAAATGAGATAAAACTGTGATTAAAATCACGTTTGTATTAAAAAGAGGATAACATCAGAGCATCCTACATAGAAAACCAGGAGGCATTCTATAACAGAAGGAAAAATAAAAAAGTCTTGGCTGGATGGTATCGCCCTTGGTGCTGGCCGTGCAGTCAAGAGACAGTAAGTCTGGAGGTGATGTCCTGGTGACAGAAATGGTGAGGAAGGAGGTGCTGTCTAGGTAGTCAGTAAATGGTATGCATAGGAATGCATATAAATGGCCTCGAGTGAGACAGGAGCTGTATTGGGGAAAACAAGAGTAGTCAAGGACAAGATAAAACCCAACATTACAAGCTATCATTACCCACAGGAATAGCAAACAAGAGGTCTCCACTAGCACTAGTGATGATATTTTACCAGTGAAACAACTGGAGAGCTCTACATGTGAGTACTAGTGATGATAGAATGACGACAGGGCAAACATGCAACCAACAGGGAATTACAGTCCCACAGAAAACCCAAGTGCAAACGGAAACCAGCCTTGCAGCATATAGCACTTGGTATTCTGCAGGCATGGGAAATCTGGAAAAAACAGATGGGACGTGCAACACCGCTAGAAAATACCTCCCATAATGACAAATCAGGAAAATGCAAACTCTCCCTACCTGTAAAGCTTTTCCAACCCTGAAATGTGCCCCTCTTCCGTACAAGTGAAAGAACTGTGCTATAACAAAAATTCCCGGGCACACCATCAAAAGGGGGAAAAAAAGATACAAAACACCCGGGCCATGGGAAAACCGGGGTACCAACAAGCCCCAAAAGGGGGAGAGGCTTTTTAGGCCGGGAAAGGGAAAAAAAAAACGGGCGGGAAATGGCAAATATACGTGAAACCGTCATTTCGAAGGGGAACCCACGAGGGCCTCCACCCAAAACCAACAGTAAAAAAATTAGTGCCGGGAAAAAAATCCCCCCCCCCCATACCCCCAAACCCACCATGTACATTTTTCCTGCAAATATACAGGGTCTAAACCCCGCAACAAACAACAAAGTACTTTCATCCGGGGACTGTTTTCAGAGGCAAATCAAATTTTGCGGGTTTCACAAACCCACATAAAGGTCATTGGACAACGAAATAGGGGCCCAGATTACAACCTATACGATTTTACAGATGAACAGCGTAAGGGGGGGGGGGTTGGCCCCGTACTTGCAGAGTACTTGTTTGCACAGAACGCTTTAAACCCAAATGATTAGTGGAATTTTTGCATAAAGGGCGGAAAACCAAAACCATCATTTTGGGGGTTTTACAAACCTCCAGACCGCCCCCGCAATTCCCGGGACAGCTTTTAAAAACTGCCCAAAATTCTGAAAATCTCCCAGCTTCTGCCCTCAACATCTTGCTCCTAGGGATTTCAACTGGGGCACCTAAAATGGAGGAATATAGCAAATAATATGTTGCAGTAATAACACCAGGAGGCAGCTCTGAGAAACTCACACACGAGCTTTAAATCTCTGCACAAAATTCAACTTAAACCAGCAAATAATAGAGCCACATAGACTGGAGAATACACTAGACCTCATCTTCACTAACAATGATGATCTGATACGAAATGTCACCATATCAAAAACAATATACTCAGATCACAACATAATTGAGGTTCAGACATGTATGTGCGGAGCCCCAGACCGACATAATGAGATTAGTCACGAGGGAGCCTTCACCAAATTCAACTTCAATAACAAGAACATAAAGTGGGACCAAGTAAACCAAGTTCTAAACGATATAAGCTGGGAAGATAGACTAAGCATCACAGACCCCAACTTATGCCTAGAACAGATCAACTCGGTGGCACTCGATGTATGCTTAAGGCTTATTCCTTTAAGAAAAAGGAGGAGTAGATGTAAAATAGAAAGAGACAGGCGCTCCCTTTACAGGCGACGGAAAAGAATAACAGAGCGGCTAAAAGAGGTCAATATATCTGAAATGCGTAGGGAGACACTGGTCAGAGAAATAGCAAACATCGAAATTAACCTAAAGAAATCTTATAGGTGTCAGGAATCGCGGGAAGAACTAAAAGCCATAAATGAAATCGAAAGAAACCCAAAGTATTTCTTTTCTTATGCCAAATCAAAATCGAGAACAACGTCCAGTATTGGGCCCCTACTTAAACAAGATGGGTCCTACACAGATGACAGCAAGTAAATGAGTGAGCTACTCAAGTCCCAATATGACTCAGTTTTTAGCAAAGTCACTAACCAGACTGAGAGTCGAAGATCAAAATGAATTTTTTATGAGAGAGCCACAGAATTTGGTTAACACAAGCCTATCTGATATTATCCTGACGCCAAATGACTTCAAACAGGCGATAAGTGACATGCCCATGCGCTCTGCCCCAGGGCCAGACTCATGGAACTCCGTGTTCATCAAGAACTGCAAGAAGCCCCTATCACGAGCTTTTACCATCCTATGGAGAGGGAGCATGGACACGGGGGTCGTCCCACAGTTACTAAAAACAACAGACATAGCCCCACTCCACAAAGGGGGCAGTAAAGCAATAGCAAAGAACTACAGATCGATAGCACTAACATCCCATATCATAAAAATCTTTGAAAGGGTCCTAAGAAGCAAGATCGCCACCCATCTAGATACCCATCAATTACACAACCCAGGGCAACATGGGTTTAGAACAGTCGCTCCTGTCTGACCTCAGCTACTGAATCACTACGACAAGGTCATAGATGCACTAGAAGATAAAAAGAATGCAGAATGTAATATATACAGACTTTCAAAAGCCTTCGACAAGTGCGGCCATGACAGTGTCTTCCATTGCAGACACTGCAAGGCTCCAGGTGGACATCAACCAAATCTATCAATGGGCTGCAGAAAACAATATGAAGTTCAACGATGAGAAATTTCAATTGCTCCGATATGGTAAACGTGAGGAAATTAAAACTTCATCAGAGTATAAAACAAGTTCCAACCACACAATAAAGCAAAAAACAAACGTCAAAGACCTGGGAGTGATCATGTCAGAGGATCTGACCTTCAAGAACCATAACGTTGTATCAATCGCATCTGCTAGGAAAATGACAGGATGGATAATGAGAACCTTCAAAACTAGGGATGCCAAGCCCATGATGACACTCTTCAGGTCGCTTGTTCTATCTAGGCTGGAATATTGCTGCATACTAACAGCACCTTTCAAGGCAGGTGAAATTGCTGACCTAGAAAATGTACAGAGAACCTTCACGGCGCGCATAACTGAGATAAAACACCGCAATTACTGGGAATGCTTGAAGATCCTGAACCTGTATTCCCTGGAATGCAGGCGGGAGAGATACATGATTATATACACCTGGAAAATCCTAGAGGGACAAGTACCAAACTTGCACACAAAAATCACTCACTACGAAAGCAAAAGACTCGGCAGACGATGCAACATCCCCCCAATGAAAAGCAGGCGTGTCACTAGCACGTTAAGAGACAACACAATGAGTGTCAGGGGCCCAAGACTGTTCAACTGCCTCCCAGCATACATAAGGGTGATACCAATAGACCCCTGGCTGTCTTCAAGCTGGCACTGGACAAGCACCTAAAGCCGGTACCTGACCAGCCGGCTGTGGCTCGCACGTTGGGTTGCATGCAGCCAGCAGTAACAGCCTAGTTGATCAGGCTCTGATCCACCATGAAGCCTGGTCGCAGACCGGGATGCGGGGCGTTGACACCCGGAACTCTCTCCAGGTAAACTCCAGTTAAGTTCCAACACACATACAACAAATCACCAAGAAAATCCCCAAGACTGTAGGCATACTATCAAAGATAAGGTACTATGTTCCACAATCAGCTCTCCTGGCACTGCACCATTCACTCATATACACTTATCTTACATATGGAATTTGTGCATGGGGATCAACAACATCCAATCACCTAAAACCCCTAATAACCCAGCAAAAGGCAGCAGTAAGAATGATAACAAATTCCCACTCCCGCCAGCATACTCCACCAATTTTCAAAAGTCTGAATCTGCTCACCATTAAGAATATTCATACTTATTCATGTGCCTACTACACACACAGAACAATACACACAAATATAAACCCCCCACTCAAACTTGTCCTCACCAACCTAAACAGGACACATGACCACAACACAAGACACGGATCTCTTTTTGATATACCTCGTGTCCATATCACACTGTGTAAAAACTCTATGCACATAAAGGGCCCCAAAATATGGAATTCATTACCAGAAGATATTAAAGTAACCCAGTCTGAAAATCATTTTAAGACTCTTCTCAAAAGCCACTTAATCATCCTAGACTAATTGCTAAATACTCAGTACACACTTACTCACCTATGTACTTCCACATCATAACTGAAACAATCACATTGAACCTTTTATCCATTGTTGACACGAATATAACTGAATTTTTGTTTTCACAAAAAGCATTTTCAAATATAAATATATCTTTGTATTATACAAATTTTGATACATTTAAAATTAATATTCTACTGTACAACTATGATATACTCCTTATTGTTAAGTAGACTGTAAGTCAATAATGTTAAGTTGACCCATAATGCCAGGCATAATAGAGGCTCTCTTTGTATTGCAGCCAACTATTGTAAATACAAAATCTCAATGTACTGTTTGCAAAGACATAAAATAAATAAATAAATAAATAAATATGAGATGTGGTAGCCATGCTACTTGTAGGAGTGATATCAAGAATAACGTTTTCTCTATTCCAACATAAGAGAAAATGTGTTACTAGGGGTAAATCTTTTCATGGAACATTGCTTCCATCAGGAAGCGGTTGCCTGACTTACATCATATTAGTGCAACCAAGAATATTGATGTCATCTGTTTGCAGGAATGTAGATTGAAAGATGGAGCACCTCCACCAAACTTGCCTGGATATGCAGCTTATAACCTAAGGTCAACCAACTGTTGTGTGATGTATGTCAGAAAGAGCTTGCCACATTCACTCCTTTCCTTGCAGAGTCGAGTTAACATGCAGTATCATGGTGTCAAAGTATATGCAGGTGATTTTTCCATAAACATTTTTAATCTCTATGCCCCAGCGAACCAGCTTCGACCTGATGCTTTACCAGATCGCATCAATAGTGAACCTACCATCATTCTTGGAGATTTTAATGCCAGACATAAGAATATTGGTGGTCTATTACAAACACCAATGGAACTAAACTAGTGAGATTGCTGAATGAGCATGATAATGTTCGAATTGTGGGCACTACTGAGCCTACTCACATATATGGTGGCATACTAAATCTGTGTCTTGGATTTAATACATCATATACGATGCATGACTCTGTCATAGTTGATGATCTTCTATCTGATCACTTCCCAAGACTAACAACTGTCAATCTTGATCACATCTCCAGCAATCAAGGAGCTAAATACAGAAGGAGGAAACTTATTCTCAAACCAGAACATGAGACAACTTTATTAACCACTTGGATCAATGGTATAAGAATTACGAGCCCACTGGCACACAAAAAATTTAATGTATTTAATTAA
>NC_069404.1:163801-185880 GCF_026875155.1 Cherax quadricarinatus | reverse complement strand
TGTAGTTTTGGGCCCATAAAACAAAGGGGGTTTCCCACATGCTTTAAATTTTTGTCTTTTTTTGTGGAAATTGGTGTCACGCCCCTTTGCAGATATCCAAAAACTAGCTACAAGCATATTAAAAAAGGGAAGTGTTTTTGGGTTTTCCCAAATGAGATAAATCTGTGGACAAAAAATCAAAAGGGAAATTAAAAGAGGGTTCAACATCAAAGCTGCTTTCCCTGGGAAAAACCGGGAAGCTTTTCTAAAACAGATGGGAACATAAAAAGCCCGGGGCCTGAAGGGTACGGCCCTTTTGATACTGGCCATTTAGTCAGAAACAAAAAGGGCCTGGAGTTTTTTTTCCCCGGGTAGTCAGTAAATGGTGGGGCTGATATTCCCGGGTCCTGGGAGACTTAAGGGTGAAGCGGGAGGTGCTGTCCTGGCAGACAGAAATTTAGAAGTTTGGAGGTTTTGCCCTGGGGAACATAATGGTGAGCGGGAAAAGCTTCCGGGGAGACATTTAAGGGTTTGAAGTGGAGGTGCTCCCTGGGAGACAGAAATTTTTTGAAGCTGGAAGTTTGCTGTCCTGGGAGACAGTAAGGGGAAGCTGGGAGCTTTTCCTTTGGGAGACAGTAATGGTGAAGCTGGAAAATTTTGTCCAGGAAGGGGGAATTAAACCCCGGAAGGAATACTAAAAAATGACCCTTTGGGGGACAGGAGCCTTAGAAAGGGGGAAACAAGTGTATTTCAAAAAAAGATAAAACCAATTTTTGCAAACTAAAAAATACCGCGGGAAATAGAAACAAGGGGCCTCCCCCTAGAAATAGTGGGAAAAAAAATTTTTCCCAAAAAAAAAAATGGTGGGATCTCCATTGTTGGTGTAGGGAGGAAAAGAAAAAGACAGGGAAACATGCACCAACAGGGAATACAGTCACGAAACCCAAGGCAAAGGGGAAACCCAACCTGTGCACATACTATGCACTTGGTATTTTCCTGGCATGGGAAACGGGGAAAAAGCAGATGGGACGTGAAAACTAGGGACCCCCCCAGAAAATCCCCAATCCCTTAGGGAAACCCGGAAAATCCCAAACCCCCTTCCTTAAGCTTTTCACCCGAACTGTTCCCTTTCTTCAGAAAGGGAAAGACTGTGCTATAACTTAAATTGCCGGGCATACCATCTAAAGGGGAAAAAAAAAGTACAAAAATCCAGGCCCAGGGGAAAACCTGGGTAGCCACAGCCACTAAAGAGGGAAAAGGGGTTTTTTAGTCCCAAAAGGGGAAAAAAAAAAAAACTGGCAGGAAAGGGCAGAAATCTTTACCCCAAAACCCACCCATTCCTGGATGGAACCACATGCGATGGCCTCCACCCCAAAACCCAAAACGGATAACAGAAAACCGGGAAAAAAAAATTTCCCCCCCCCCCAGTACCAAAAAAATCCCACCAGTCCATAACTTCTTTTTTGGGGCAAATATACGGGGTCAAAAGCCAGCAACAAAAAACAAAATACTTTTCATCCGGGGACTGCTTGCAGAGGCAAAGGCAATGTTCGCGGCTTTCACTGAGCCCCCACATAAAGGATCACTTGGACAACGAAATTATGGACCCCCGGGGTTACAACCTATACAGATGTGCCCGAGTGAACAGGCAAAAGGGGGGGGTTTGGGCCTGTACATTAAAGATTTCACTTTTTTTGCCCCCAAAAAAAAAAACTGCTAAATCCCCTCAAATGATGTAGGGGAAATTTTTTAGCAGAAAAGGTGGGAAACCAAAACCTAGTCATTGTTTTTGTCAAAAAGGGCCCCCCGGATGAACACCCAAAAATTCCGGGAACACTTTTTAAAAAAGGACCATGTCGGGAAAAATCTTCCAGTCCGGGCCCCCAAACATCTTCCCTCCTGGGGATTTAAACCCTTAAGGCCCCTAAAAGGGAGGAATATAGCAAATAATTTTTTGCAGTAAACACCGGGAGGCACCCTCTGATGAAAAACCCACACTCACGCGAGTTTTTTAAAATCTCTGCACAAAATTAAATTTAAAAACCCAGAAAATAATAGAGCCAAAAACGGGAGAATTTAAACACTAGCCCTCATCTTCACTAACAATATGATCTGATAAGAAATGTCCCCAATCAAAAACAATTTTCTCAGATCAAAAACATAATTGAGGGTTCGGGACATGTATGCTTTTGGACCCCCCAGACCCAAAATAGACTAGCCCGGGGGGGAGGGAGCATTCCCCAAAATTCAACTTCAAAAAACAAAAAATAAATTGGGCCCAAGAAAAACCAAGCCCTAACCGATAAAAGGCGGGAAAGATATACAAAGGGGAAAAACCACGGGACACCAACTTTTCCCTTTAAAAGTTTAAAAATCGGTGGCACTCGATTTTGCAAAAAGGTTTAAATTCCTCAAAAAAAAGGAGGAGTAGTTTGAAAATAAAAAAGAGACAGGCGCCCCCTTTACGGCTAGGGAAAAAAATTAACAGAGGGGACAAAAAAGAGGTAAAATTTTATCTAAAAATGCTAGGGGGGCCACGGGGTCAAGAAAAACAAGCATCGAACTTAAGTAAAAGAACCCTTTTTGGGGTTTCAGGAACCCCGGGAAAGAACTAAAAGCCAAAAATAAAATTTCAAAAAAGGAAACCCAAAAAATTTCTTCCCATCCAAATCAAAAAACGAGAACAACGTCCATATTGGGCCCCTACTTAAAAAAGATGGGTCCTACACAGTGACAGCAAGGAAATGGGGTGAGCTACTCAAGTCCCAAAATCATCAGTTTTTTTTGCAAAACTTTTCCCCGACTGAGATTTGAAGATCAAAATGAATTTTTTATGAGAGAGCAACAAAAATTTGATTAACACAACCAAACCGATGTTATCCTGACGCCAAAAGCCTTTGAACAGGTGATAAATGACATTTCCCATGCACTCTGCCCCCCGGCCAAAACTCATGGAAAATCTGTGTTCATTTAAGAACGCAAGAAGCCCCCAACACGGGGCCTTTTCCATCCTATGGGGAGGGGGGGGGATGGACCGGGGGTTTGCCCACAGTTCAAACACAACGACCTAGCCCCACCCACAAAAGGGGGGCAGTAAAGCAACAGCGAAAAAACTTTCAGCCAAAACACTAACACCCTATCATAAAAAAAACTTTGAAAGGGGCCAAGGGGAAACAAAAATCCCACCCATCTAGAAAACCATCAGTTACAAAAACCCAGGGCAAAAATGGGTTTAGAACAGGTCGCTCCTGTCTGTCTCAACTATTTGGGTCACTACGAAAGGTCCTAAATGTCCCCTAAAAAGACAAAAAAAATGAAGATGTAATATATCAGACTTTGCAAAAGCCTTTGAAAGTGTGACCATGGCGTAATTTCGCCAAAAAAGGGGTGCTAAAGGAAAAAACAGGAAAAGTCGGTCGATTGGGCTTTTAATTTCCCCCACTAACAGAACACACCCGAGTAGTCGTCAACAAAAGTAAAGTCCGAAGGGGTTTCGGTGAAAAGCTCTGTTTCCCCAAGGCACACTACTCCTCCCATCTTGTTCCTCATCCTCATAACCGACATAGACAAGGGGTGTCAGCCACAGCACCGTGTTTTTCCTTTGCAGATGGACCCGAATCTGCATGACAGTGTTTCCCTTGCAGACACTGCAAAAGGTTTCCCGGCGGACCTCAACCAAAAACTTTTCCCGTGGGCTGCAAAAACAAAATAAGTTCAACGATGAAAATTTCAAAACTCGATATGGTAAACATGAGGAAAAATTTAAAACTTTATCAGATTTCAAAAAAAAATTTGGCCCCCAAAAAAAGCGAAACACCAACGTCAAAGACCTGGGAGTTTATCATGTTCCCCGGGGGATCCACCTTTAATGACCATAAAAAACCTTTTTATCAAACCAAACTGCTAAAAAAAAATGACAGGATGGTAATTTAGGGAAACCCTTTAAAAATAGGGAGGCCAAGCCCCGAGACACTCTTTCCCGGTCACTTTTTCTTTCTAGGTGGAATTTGCGCAAAACAAACAGCACCTTTTAAGGCAGGGAAAAATTTTCCCACCTAGAAAATGACAGAGAACCCTTTTACGGGGGTGGGATAAGGAGGGTAAAAAAAACCTCAATTATTGGGAGCGCTTTAGGTTTCCCAAACCGTATTTCCCCTTTAACGCAGGAGGGAGGATACATATTTTATTTCACCCCGGGGGAAAAACCTAGAGGGGGCTAGTACCGAACTTGCACACGGGAAAAACATCACTAAAGAAAGCAAAAGATTTGGCAGCGAAGCCCAAACCCTCCCCCCCCCCAAAAGAAAAACAGGGGTTCACTAGCACGTTTAAGGGGAAACCCTACAATAAGTGTCAGGGGCCCGAGACTGTTCAACTGCCTCCCAGAACACATAAGGGGGATTACCAACAGACCCTGGCAGTTTTTCAAGCTGGAAAGGGGACAAGCACCTAAAGTCAGTTCCTGATCAGCCGGGGTGTGGCTCGTACGTTGGTTTGCGTCCAGCCAGCAGCAACAGCCTGGTTGATCAGGCTCTGATCCACCAGGAGGCCTGGTCACCCGACCGGGCCGCGGGGGCGTTGGACCCCCGGAATTCTCTCCAGGTAAACTCCAGGTAAACTCCAGGTAAACACGGTGCTGTGGCTGACATCCTTGTCTATGTCGGATATGAGGATGAGGAACAAGATGGGAGCGAGTACTGGGGCCTTGTGGAACAGAGCTTTTCACCGTAGCTGCCTCGGACTTTACTCTGTTGACGACTACTCTCTGTGTTCTGTTAGTGAGGAAATTATAGATCCATCGACCGACTTTTCCCGTTATTCCTTTAGCACGCAAATTTTTTGCGCTATTACGCCATGGTCACACTTGTCGAAGGCTTTTGCAAAGTCTGTATATATTACTCTGCATTCTTTTTGTTTCTAGTGCATTTAGGAAATTGTCGTAGTGATCCAATGTTGAGACAGACAGGAGCGACCTGTTCTAAACCCATGTTGCCCTGGGTTGTGTAACTGATGGGTTTCTTGTGGGTGGTGATCATGCTTCTTAGGGGCCCTTTCAAAGATTTTATGATATGGGATGTTAGTGATATTGGTCTGTAGTTCTTTGCTGTTGCTTTACTGCCCCCTTTGTGGAGTGGGGCTATGTCTGTTGTGTTTAGTAACTGTGGGGACGACCCCCGTGTCCACGCTCCCTCTCCCTAGGATGGAAAAGGCTCGTGATAGGGGCTTCTTGCAGTTCTTGATGAACACCGAGTTCCATGAGTCTGGCCCTGGGGCAGGTGCATGGGCATATCATTTATCGCCTGTTCGAAGTCATTGGCGTCAGGATAACATCGGATAGGCTTGTGTTAATCAAATTTTGTGGCTCTTTCATAAAAAATTCATTTTGATCTTCGACTCTCTGTTGGTTAGCGGCTTGCTAAAAACTGAGTCATATTGGGACTTATGAGTCACTCATTTACGGTGGTCCTGGTGGCTATAGCTCCCGCTTCCACCACGTGAGGTCCGGGTTTCGATTCAAGCGGGTGGCAACATTCGACACGTTTCCTTACACTTGTTGTCTGTTCACCTAGCATCAAATAGGTACCCTGGGTTTAGTCCGACTGGTGGGGATCGCATTCCTGGGGACAGATTAAGGACCCCAATGGAAATATTTACAGTCTCGATGACGCATCTACTTTCTTGGGGTTAATCCTGGTGGCTAACCCTCCGGGGTTAATAATCGAACGAAATCTTATCTTAAACTTATCTTATCTGTGTAGGACCTATCTTGTATTAAGTAGGGGCCCAATACGGAGTGTTCTCGATTTTGATTTGGCATATAGAGAGAAGAGAATACTTTTGGGTTTTCTTCGATTTGCATTTAATGGCTATTAGTTCTTCCGGGAATTCCTGACTCCTAAAGGATTCTTTTAGCTTAAAGTGTCGATGCTTGCTATTCTTGACGGGGTTGTCTCCCTACGCATATAGATATTGACCTATTTAGCCGCTCGGTAATTTTCCGTCGCTGAAAAGGGGAGCGCTGTCTCTTTACTATTAGTACATTCTACTCTAATATTTACTAAGAGGAAATACAGCCAATGAGCATACATCGAGGGGAGGATATTACTGAAGAGAGGAGAGATATTACTGAAGAGAGGAGAGATATTACTGAAGAGAAGAGAGATATTACTGAAGAGAGGAGAGATATTATGAAGAAGGAGAGATATTACTGAAGAGAGAGAGATATTACTGAAGAGAAGAGAGATATTACTGAAGAGAGGAGAGATATTACTGAAGAGAGAGAGATATTACTGAAGAGAGAGAGATATTACTGAAGAGAGGAGAGATATTACTGAAGAGAGGAGAGATATTACTGAAGAGAGGAGAGATATTACTGAAGAGAGGAGAGATATTACTGAAGAGAAGAGAGATATTTACTGAAGAGAAGGAGAGATATTACTGAAGAGAGGAGAGATATTACTGAAGAGAAGAGGATATTACTGAAGAGAGGAGAGATATTACTGAAGAGAAGAGAGATATTACTGAAGAGAGGAGAGATATTACTGAAGAGAGGAGAGATATTACTGAAGAGAAGGAGAGATATTACTGAAGAGAGGAGAGATATTACTGAAGAGAGGAGAGATATTACTGAAGAGAAGAGAGATATTACTGAAGAGAGGAGAGATATTACTGAAGAGAAGAGAGATATTTACTGAAGAGAGGAGAGATATTACTGAAGAGGGAGAGATATTACTGAAGAGAAAAGAGAAGGATATTACTGAAGAGAGGAGAGATATTACTGAAGAGAGGAGATGATGGGGATATACTGAAGAGAAGAGAGATATTACTGAGGAGAGGAGAGATATTACTGAAGAGAAGAGAGATATTACTGAAGAGAGGAGAGATATTACTGAAGAGAGGAGAGATATTACTGAATAGAAGAGAGATATTACTGAAGAGAAGAGAGATATTACTGAAGAGAAGAGAGATATTACTGAAGAGAGGAGAGATATTACTGAAGAGAGGAGAGATATTACTGAAGAGAAGAGAGATATTACTGAAGAGAGGAGAGATATTACTGAAGAGAGGAGAGATATTACTGAAGAGAAGAGAGATATTACTGAAGAGAGGAGAGATATTACTGAAGAGAAGATAGATATTACTGAAGAGAGGAGAGATATTACTTAAGAGAGGAGAGATATTACTGAAGAGAAGAGAGATATTACTGAAGAGAGGAGAGATATTACTGAAGAGAAGAGAGATATTACTGAAGAGAGGAGAGATATTACTGAATGAGAAGAGGAGAGATATTACTGAAGAGAGGAGAGATATTACTGAAGAGAGGAGAGATATTACTGAAGAGAGAGAGATATTACTGAAGAGAAGAGAGATATTACTGAAGAGAGGGGAGATATTACTGAAGAGAAGAGAGATAATACTGAAGAGAAGAGAGATATTAAAAATACTGAAGAGAGGGGAGATACATTGAAGTGTATAAGTGGATGACGGGCATAAACAAGGAGACATTAATAAAGTAGTGAGGGTGCGAACCAGGTAAGAACCAGGAATAATGGATTTAAGTTGGATAAATTTAGATTTAGAAAGGACATAGGTAAGTACTGGTTTTCTAACAGAGTTGTAGATGCGTGGAACAGTCTTCCAGTGGGGTGATAGAGGCTAGGACCTTGCCTAGCTTTAAGAAGAGACTGGACAATATATGAGTGGGAGGGGCTGGGTTTGATTGGTGTCATGGGGTACGGAGTTATTTCTTGGGTAGCTTTGGGTAGAGGTCTTTTGATGAGGTCCTGCCTTGTATGGGCCAGTAGGCCTTCTGCAGTGTTCCTCCATGTTTATGTTCTTATAAAACCCGGGAGGAAGACTACACCCAGGATAACAGGGGCACAATGAGTAAGAAAATGATCTCCATAGTTTTCAACCCATGCCGGTGATCGAATCACGGACAGTCGGTGTGTGTACCTGAGGGAGCTGTCAACCGAGCCATAGGATATATATATGTCGTGCCGAATAGGTAAAAGCTGGCCAGTTACTAATTACTCATTTAAAATTAAGTATTTTCTAAAATTTTGTCTTATACGTTTAAAAATATTTTATGTTAATGTAAAAATTAATAATTTTGTACCAAAAGAACCTTAGGAACTTACCTGACCTTATTATAAACCCGCGAAATTTCATTTATCTAATCCAATAAATATATTTTAGATAAGTTTATAGTGATTTAATAATTAACAAACAAACAAAAAAAAAAACATTTTTTTCGATGGTTCAGAATGATTTATGCCATATTTTTGCATTCACAAATTCGCTTGTCTATTCGGCAAGAAGAGAATTGCTATCCAACCCAAATAGCAAGTTTTACCTATTTCGCATGCATATACATCAAACTTACACTTCCGGTTTAGCAGTTAGTGCGATGTTTATATGGTAAAAGTTTTGAAGGGTTGACCCTTACGACTACTTGTGTTGCATGACTCAACGGACGGGGATCGAGCCTGGGGGGGGATGGGGAAGGGTGCTGGTGGGAGGATGGGAAGGGGTTGTGGAGGTGGGAAGGGTGCTGGGGGAGGGAGGGGTTGGGGGCTGGGGGGGGAGGGATGGCAAGGGTGCTGGTGGGAGGGATGGAAGGGTGCTTGTGGGAGGGATGGGAAGGGTGCTGGTGGAGGGATGGGAAGGGTGCTGGTGGGAGGGATGGGGAAAGGGTGCTTGTGGGAGGGGTTGGGAAAGGGGGCTGGTGGGAGGGATGGCAGGGTTTCTGGTGGGAGGGATGGAAAGGGTGCTTGTGGGAGGGGTGGGAAGGGGTGCTGGGGGGAGGGATGGGAAGGGGCTGGTGGGGGGGATGGGAAGGGTGCTTGTGGGAGGGATGGGAAGGGGGCTGGGAGGGATTTGGGAAAAAGTGTGGTGGGAGGGATGGGAAAGGGTGCTGGTGGGGAGAGATGGAAGCGAGGGTGGTGGGAGGATGGGAAGAGGGTGGTTTGGGGGGGATGGGAGCGAGGGTGGTGGGAGGGATGGGAAGGGGGGCGGTCGGGAGGGTTGGGAAGCGAGCTGGTGGAGAGATGGGAAGCGAGCGGTGGGAGGTTTTCCTGGAGGTTTACCTGGTTTACCTGGAGGTTATTCCGGGGATCAACGCCCCCGCGCCCGGTCCACGACCAGGCCTCCCGATAGGATTGAGAGGGTGGGAGCGAGCTGGTGGGAGGGATTGGAAGCGACTGGTGGGATGGATGGGAAGCCCAGCTGGGTGGGAGGGTTGGGAAGCGAGGTGGTGGGGGGGATTGGAAGCGAACTGGTGGGAGGGATGGAAGCGAGCTGATGGGAGAGATGGTAAGCGACTGGTGGGGGGTGGGAAGGTGCTGGTGGGAGGGATGGGAAGGGTGCTGGATGGGGGGATGGAAGCGGGGTGGTGGGGGGGATGGGGAGCAGCTGGTGGGAGGGGTGGGAAGGGTCTGGTCGAGGGTTGGGAAGCGAGCGTGGGAGAGATGGTAAGCGAGCTGGTGGGAGGGTTGGGAAGCGAGCTGGTGGGAGGGATGGAAGCGAGCTGGTGGGAGGGGGTGGGGAAACGAGCTGGTGGGAGGGTTGGGAAGCGAGGTGGTGGGAGGGATTGGAAAACGAACTGGTGGGAGGGATGGGAAGCGAGCTGATGGGGAGAATGGTAAGCGACCTGGTGGGAGGGATGGGAAGGGTGCTGGTGGGAGGGATGGGAAGGGTGCTGGATGGAGGGATTTGGGGGGCGGGCTGGTGGGAGGGATGGGAAGGGGAGCCGGTGGGAGGGATGGGAAGCGAGCTGGTGGGGGTTGGGAAAACGAGCTGGTGGGGGGGGATGGGAAGCGAGCTGGTTACCCGGAGGTTACCTGGAGGTTATTCCGGGATCAACGCCCCCGCGGCCCGGTCCATGACCAAGGCCTCCCGATGGATCAGGGCCTGATCAACTAGGGTGTTACTGCTGGCCGCATGCAGTCAAACGTACGAGCCACAGCCCGGCTGATCCGGCACTGACTTTAGGTATCTGTCCAGCTCTCTCTTGAAGGCAGCCATTGGGTTATTGGCAATTCCCCTAATGCTTGATGGGGGGCTGTTAAACAGTTTTGGGCCCCGGACACTTATGGGGTTTTCCCTTAGTGTACCAATGGCGCCCCTACTTTTTATTGGGGGCATTTTGCATCGCCTGCCCAGTCTTTTACTTTCGTATGGAGTGATTTCTGTGTGCAGATTTGGGACCATTCCTTCCAAGATTTTCCAAGTGTAGATATGATATATCTCTCCCTCCTGCGTTCCAACGAGTACAAGTCAAGTGCTTCCAAGCGTTCCCAGTAGTTAAGGTGCTTGACAGAACTTATACGTGCAGTAAAGGATCTCTGTACACTCTCTAGATCCGCGATTTCACCTGCTTTGAATGGAGATGTTAATGTACAGCAGTATTCTAGCCTAGAGAGAACAAGTGATTTGAAAAGGATCATCATGGGCTTGGCATCTCTCATTTTGAAAGTTCTCATTATCCATCCTATCATTTTCTTTGCACTTGTGATCGTGGCACTGTTGTGATCCTTGAAAGTGAGATCCTCAGACATTACTACTCCCAGGTCCCTTACATTATTTTTCCGCTCTATTGTATGGCCGGAGTCAGTAGTATACTCTATTCTAGTTATTATTCCTCCAGTTTTCCATAATGGAGTAGTTGGAATTTGTCCTCATTGAACATCATATTGTTTACCATTGCCCACTGGAAAACTTTGTTTATATCTTCTTGGAGGTTAACCGCGTCCTCAGCAGATGACAGCCTCATGCAGATCCTAGTATCATCCGCAAAGGATGGGAGGGTTGGGAAGCGAGCTGGTGGGAGGGATTGGAAGCGAGCTGGTGGGAGGGATGGGAAGCGAGCTGGTGGGAGGGATGGGAAGGGTGCTGGTGGGAGAGATGGGAAGGGTGCTGGTGGGAGGGATGGGAAGGGTGCTGGTGGGAGGGACGGGAAGCGAGCTGGTGGGAGGGTTGGGAAGCGAGCTGGTGGGAGGGATTGGAAGCGAGCTGGTGGGAGGGATGGGAAGCGAGCTGGTGGGAGGGATGGGAAGGGTGCTGGTGGGAGGGATGGGAAGCGAGCCGGTGGTAGGGTTGGGAAGCGAGCTGGTGGGAGGGATTGGAAGCGAGCTGGTGGGAGGGATGGGAAGCGAGCAGGTGGGAGGGATGGGAAGGGTGTTGGTGGGAGAGATGGGAAGGGTGCTGGTGGAGGGATGGGAAGGGTGCTGGTGGGACGAACGGAAAGCGAGCTGTTGGAGGGATCGGAAGGGTGATGGTTGGAGGGATGGAAGGGTGCTTGTGGGAGGGATGGGAAGCGAGCTCGTGAGAGGGAAGGGAAGCAAGCTGTGGAGGGATGGGAAGCGAGCTCGTGGGAGGGATGGGAAGCGAGCTGGTGGGAGAGATGGGAAGCCAGCTCGTGGGAGGAGGATGGGAAGCGAGCTGGTGAATGGGATGGGAAGGGTGCTGGTGGGAGGGATGGGAAGCGAGCTGGTGGGAAGGATGGGAAGCGACCTGGTGCAAGGGATGGGAAGCGAGCTGGTGGGAGGGATCGGAAAGGTGCTGGTGGGAGGGATGGGAAGCGAGCTGGTGGGATGGATGGGACGCGAGCTGGTGGGAGGGATGGGAAGCGAGCTCGTGGGAAGGATGGGAAGCGAGCTCGTGGGAGGGATGGGAAGCGAGCTGGTGGGAGGGATGGGAAGTGGGCTGGTGGGAGGGATGGGGAGCGAGCTGGTGGGAGGGATGTTGAACGAGCTGGTGGGAGGGATGGGAAGGGTGCTGGTGGGAGGGATGAGAAGCAGCCTGGTGGGAGGGATGGGGAGCGAGCTGGTGGGAGGGATGGGAAAGGTGCTGGTCGGAGGGTTGGGAAGCGAGCTGGTGGGAGGGATGGGTAGCGAGCTGGTGCTAGGGTTGGGAAGCGAGCTGGTGGGAGGGTTGGGAAGCGAGGTGGTGTGAGGGATTGGAAGCGAGCTGGTGGGAGGGATGGGAAGCGAGCTGGTGGGAGGGATTGGAAGCGAGCTGGTGGGAGGGATGGGAAGCGAGCTGGTGGGAGGGTTGGGAAGCGAGGTGGTGGGAGGGATTGTTAGCGAGCTGGTGGGAGGGATGGGAAGCGAGCTGATGGGAGAGATGGTAAGCGACCTGGTGGGAGGGATGGGAAGGGTGCTGGTGGGAGGGATGGGAAGGGTGCTGGTTGGAGGGATGGGAAGCGGGCTGGTGGGAGGGATGGAAGTGAGCTGGTGGGAGGGATGGGAAGCGAGCTGGTGGGAGGGTTGGGAAACGAGCTGGTGGGAGGGATGGGAAGCGAGCTGGTGGGAGGGATGGGAAGCGAGCTGGTGGGAGGGTTGGGAAGCGAGGTGGTGGGAGGGATTGGAAGCGAGCTGGTGGGAGGGATGGGAAGCGAGCTGGTGGGAGAGATGGGAAGCGACCTGGTGGGAGGGATGGAAAGGGTGCTGGTGGGAGGGATGGGAAGGGTGCTGGTGAGAGGGATGGGAAGTGAGCTGGTAGGAGGGATGGGAAGCGAGCTGGTGGGAGGGATGGAAAGCGAGCTGGTGGGAGGGATGGGAAGCGAGCTGGTGGGAGAGATGGGAAGCGACCTGGTGGGAGGGATGGAAAGGGTGCTAGTGGGAGGGATGGGAAGCGTGCTGGTGAGAGGGATGGGAAGCGAGCTGGTGGGAGGGATGGGAAGTGAGCTGGTGGGAGGGATGGGAAGCGAGCTGGTGGGAGGGATGGGAAGCGAGCTGGTGGGAGGGATGGGGAGCGAGCTGGTGGGAGGGATGGGAATGGGCTGGTGGGAGGGATGGGAAGCGAGCTGGTGAGAGGGATGGGAAGGGTGCTGGTGGGAGGGTGGGAAGGTGCTGTTGGGTGGGATGGGAAGCGAGTGGTGGGTGGGATGGAGGAGCGTATGGAACTGGTGGGGAGAGATGGGAAAGGGTGGGCTGGTGGGAGAGATGGGACGGGTGCTGGTAGGGGGTTGGGAAGCGAGAATGTGGGAGGGATGGGAAGCGAGCCGGTGGGAGGGATGGGAAGCGAGCGGTGGGAGGGATGGGAAGGGTGCCGGTGGGAGGGATGGGAAGGTTGCTGATGGAGGATGGGAAGGGTCTGGGGGGGGATGGGAAGGCGAGCTGGCGGGTGGGAAGGGAAGCGAATGGTGGGAGGGATGTTGAGGGGAGCTGGTGGTAGGGATGGGAAGGGTGCTTGTGGGAGGGATGAGAAGCGAGCTGGTGGGAGGGATGGGAAGTCGAGCTGGTGGGAGGGATGGGAAGCGAGCTGGTGGGGGGTGGGAAGGGTGCTGGTGGGAGGGATGGGGGAAGCTGGTGGGAGGGATTTGAAGCAGTGGGGGGAGGAGGGAAGCGGCTGGTGGGAGGAATGGGAAGCGAGCTGGTGGGAGGGATGGGAAGTGAGCTGGTGGGAGGGATGGGAAGCGAGCTGGTGGGAGGGATGGGAAGCGACCTGGTGGGAGGGTGGGAAGCGACCTGGTGGGAGAGTTGGGAAGCGAGCTGGTGGGAGGTTGGGAAGCGAGCTGGTGGGAGGGTGGGAAGCGAGCTGGTGGAGGGTTGGGAAGCGAGCTGGTGGAGGGACGGGAAGCGAGCTGGTGGGAGGGATGGGAAACGAGCTGGTGGGAGGGATGGGAAGCGAGCTGTTGGGAGGGATGGGAAGCGAGCTGGTGGGAGGGATGGGAAGGGTGCTGGTGGGAGGGATGGGAAAAGGTGCTGGTGGGAGAGATGAGGAGCGAACTGGTGGGTGGGATTGGAAGGGAGTAGGTGGGAGAGATGGGTAGGTTAGCAGGTGGGAGGGATGGGAAGGTAGCAGGTGGGAGGGATGGGAAGGTAGCAGGTGGGAGGGATTGGAAGGGTGCAGTTGGAATGGATGGGAAAGTAGCAGGAGGGAGGGATGGGAAGGTAGCAGGTGGGAGGGATGGGAAGGTAGCAGGTGGGAGGGATGGGAAGGTAGCAGGTGGGAGGGATGGGAAGGTAGCAGGTGGGAGGGATGGGAAGGGTGCTGGTGGGAGGGATGGGAAGGGTGCTGGTGGGAGGGATGGGAAGGGAGCAGGTGGGAGGGATGGGAAGGGAGCAGGTGGAATGGATAGGAAGGTAGCTGGTGGAGGGATGGGAAGGTAGCAGGTGGGAGGGATGGGAAGGTAGCAGGTGGGAGGGATGGGAAGGGAGCAGGTGGGAGGGATTGGAAGGGTGCAGGTGGGAGTGATGGAAAGGGAGCAGGTGGGAGGGATTGGAAGGGTGCAGGTGGGAGGGATTGGAAGGGTGCAGGTGGAATGGATTGGAAGGTTGCAGGTGGGAAGGATGGGAAGGTAGCAGGTGGGAGGGATGGGAAGGTAGCAGGTGGGAGGGATGGGAAGGTAGCAGGTGGGAGGGATGGGAAGTGTGCTGGTGGGAGGAATGAGAAGGGAGCAGGTGGGAGGGATGGGAAGGTAGCAGTGGGGAGGGATGGGAGGGTAGCAGGTGGGAGGGATGGGAAGGTACAGGTGGAGGGATGGGAAGGTAGCAGGTGGGAGGGATGGGAAGGTAGTAGGTGGGAGGGATGGGAAGGTAGCAGGTGGGAGTGATGGAAGGTAGCAGGTGGGAGGGATGGGAAGGTAGTAGGTGGAGGGATGGGAAGGTAGCAGTTGGGAAGGATGGGAAGGGAGCAGGTGGGAGGATGGGGAGGGAACACTTCCTTTACTGTCATGTTAGACACCACAGTCATCTTATTAACTAGTATTCTGCCAACACTGTCTACACTTACGGTAGCCCGTGACCTGGTGTCCTCAGCTCTCCCTTCACACGACAATCGTCTGGGTTCGTTTCCCAGAGAGGATAGAAAGAATGGTAGTGTTTGTTTATACTGCTTGTCTATGTTCCCCATCAATAAAATGGTTACCTGGGTGCTAGTCGACTGGTGTGGGTCGCATCCTGGGACAAAAACTGACCTAATTCTCCAGAAATGTTCTGCATAACAAGCGGCTTTCTAAATATTAGTATGTCATTGATGTTATGTAGGACTGTATACACAAATAACCCGCACATAAAAGAGAGAAGCTTACGACGACGTTTCGGTCCGACTTGGACCATTGACAAAGTCACACTAACAGAGGTACGAACGAACGAAAGTTCAGGTAAGATCCCAAATGGGATGAGCGGGGAAGACGGGACAGACGAAGAACAGTGCTGGAGAGGAGTGTTCTTAGTCGTAGAAATAGAGCCAGGGCTTAACCCAGCAGCGAGGCGATCGTGGGACAGATATTGAGAAGAGAAATTCAGGCTCTTCTGTTGGGACTCCGGTGGGGTGAGCGGGAAGGAAGGGACATGCGACGTTTAGAGCTAGAGAGGAGTGTAGAACTGAGCCATGTCTTAACCCAAAGGGTAAGGCGAACGTGGATCAGAGAATGGTACCTGTCATAGAAGGTACCTCTCGGAGAATCCAAGGTTATTTGTAAATAGGGTTAGGAGCAGGATCATGCAAGGAGTAGAAAAGGTTGTGTTGGTTTGTGGGTCTGCGAATGTCTTCGTCAAGGAGAGAGGTCCAGTAGTCATGTCGTGTCACGAGTTTGTCAATCTGTCTGTCACTGAGCGTCTTCCAGTACAGATTCAGCGCAGGGATGTCTAATTGGGCATGGAGAGACTCGCTTGTGGCGAAGTCCTCCCATCTGACATCAAGCACCCAGCGCAGCGCCTTGTTCTGGACACGCTGCAGTTTAAGTAAGTTTGTTTTTGCTGCAAGAGAGAGGGCTAGAGGAGAGTAAGTTATCAGAGGACGTATAAGGGATTTGTAGAGGTGTAGTTTGGTGCGTTGAGAGGCATGTTTCAGCTTGTAGAGGCCCGCAAGGGCCTTACTAGCTATTGCATGCCTTGAGTGAATGTGTCCGTGTAAGCGTAGAAGGTAGTCAAGATTAACGCCAAGGACAGTGACAGATTGTGTCATGGGGATGTAAGTGCGGGTGTCAGCTGTTCTGAGCTCGACAGGTAATGGAGGATCACGTTTTCTGTAGTTAAAATATGTAATGCTGGATTTAGCTGCATTGGTTTTGATCCTCCATTTTTGTTCCCAGATGGCTATTCTGTCGACCTCATTTTGTGTTTTGTGTGTGAGTGTATCTATATTGGCATGAGTGATAAGTTGTGTAATGTCGTCTGCATAGGCTAGTGTGATGGAGTTTTGGTATACAGGTGTTGGAGTGTCGTTAGTGTATAAAATGTAGAGGGTAGGGGAGAGGACAGATCCCTGGGGTACTCCAGCATTTAGTGTGAAGTAGTCAGAGTAACAGCCTTGGAATTTGATTCTCATGGTACGGCCGTCTAGGAAGTTGCAGAGGAGTTTACGAGTAGTGAGAGGCAGGTTAAAGTTAGTGCAGAGTTTGTACTTGAGCCCTTGGTGCCAGACAGTGTCAAAAGCTTTTTCAACGTCTTTTGCAACCAGGGCTGTCCTGTTTCTTTGTTTTGTGTTTATGTGGATGTAGTTGAGAATGATGTTAATGGCATCTTGTGTGGATCTGTGTGTTCTGAAGCCAAACTGACCATCAGAAAGTAGAGAGTTGTGTTCCAGGTATCTGCGAAGGCGATGGTTGATGAGTTTTTCAAAGAGTTTACCTAAAGTGTCGAGGAGGCTGATAGGGCGATAATTTCTAGGATCAGAGTGGTCTTTTTTGGGTTTAGGAAGGAGGATAGCTGTAGCAGCTTTGAAGAGGGAAGGGAAGTATCCAGAGGCAAGGGAGGCATTGAGGAGGTTTGTGTAGGCAGTAATGATAGTCAGGAAGGTGTTTTAGGATAATATGGTTTAGGCCAGAGGCGCCAGGAGCCTTGGGAGGAAGGTGTCTGAGGAGAGTTTTAATGTCTGTGTTGGTGAAAGGAGTGTCGAGTTCTTGGGAGGAGGTAAGAGAGTCTAGATGAATGTGGCTATCTGGTGTTGTATCTTGTGTGTGTGCAGTGTTCCAATGTTCTATGTTCTGAATGTGTTGAATAACGTTCGAGTGAGGTCGGTGAGGGTGGAAGATGTTCTCCCAGATGTGTTTGAAGATGTTGGTAGCAGCCTGCGGGTCTGAGATGTGTGTGTTGTTGTGGGTGATGTGTTTGAATTTGTTGGTAGGAGTAGTGCCTCTTATTTTTTTGATAAAGTTCCAGAAGGCTTTAGTGTTTTTAATACGCTGTTTGTCAGCTTGTTGTATGAGTTGTGACCAGTGATTGTTGTGGTCTTGGTCTAGACTGTGTAGAATGTTGTTTCTAAGGTAAGTGAGATCTAATCGAACTTGATTAAATCTGTGTGTGTTGTAGAGGAAGCGGTTGTGGTAGCAGATAATTAGTCTTCTTGTTCTGAGTGACGGTTTGAAGGAATAACGAGTGGTGTGAGTTTTCTTTGGTATTGCGTTGTTGGCTGCTTGTGTAATGGTGTCCTGGATGAGATCAAGTTGAGTATCGATGTCAGAGATAGGTTTGTTATAGTCGTAGGTGAGGTTAATATTGTCTATGTGTTGTTTGAAAGCATCCCAGTCAGCATTCTTGTAGGAGAAGGAAGGTGTGGTTGGAATGAGGATAGGGTTGGAGGAGATGTGCAAGATGACTGGGATGTGATCAGAGCCTGTAATAGGGCCAGGTGAGATGTAGTGTTGAAATAGAGAACTGGCTCGGTTTGCCAGAATGATGTCTGGTTTGCCTTGGCCCGTGTGATTGAAGAAGGTATTGAAGTCTGGGCCGAGATGAATTAGGTGTTTATGGTTAGTGAAGTTGAGTAATTGGTGACCAAGTTGGTTGTTACTGGTGTGATGAAAGGCGGTGTGTTTGGCATTCATGTCAGCTAGTAGGTATGTTGGTGTGTTGGTGTAGTTGAAGACTAAGGAAAGGTCGTGTATGTTGAGAATAGTGTTTGGGCGAGCATAGGTGGTGAAAAAGATAAAGGGGCCAAGGTGGGTGTGTATTCTGACTGCAAGACAGTGTTGGTGAATAAAAGGGATTGGGAGAGATTCGTGTTTTATGTTGGATTTGACAAGGATGGCAACCCCATCGTGGGGATCATAGGGGGACTGTAGTGCAGTATAACCATAATGGCGGATACGTTGAGGGGCTTTGAGGCAGGTACTGTTTAGCAAAACAATATCTGGTCTCTCAGCTTCAAGGAGCTCGGCCAGTAGGTGTCTAATAGTAAAGTAAGAACATACGTTGAACTGAATCACTTTAAACATGATTTAATGGTTTCGTCATAGCAAAGTTAATGTCGGAGGAGTTTGGATTAAAACCCGTGATAGTGGTGCCATCTGTGGATGCGAGTTTGTAGGTGTTACGGACCCGTTTCCTGGAGGGGGAGGAAGAGATGGATCTGTTTTTATGTTCTTTTGTATGTCTATCAGAAGTTGGGGCAGGTTTGGGTTTGAGTGGATTTTGTCTGGAGGAGGTGGAGTTGGACCTGGATGAAGTTTTGGTTGTGGTGGAGGAGTGGGCGAAGGTAGATGCAGAGGAAGTGGAAGCTTTGGTAGGGGATGAGGAAGTAGAAGCTATGGTACTGGGTGAGGAAGCGGAAGCTTTGGTTGGGGATGAGGAAGTGGGTAAGGAGGTTGGGGAAGGGGTGGTCATAGCAGCAGCAGTAGGGGTGTTGGTGGGAGGGGTGGAAGTAGTGAAGAGGGGTAGGGCAGGAGGAGAGCTGGTGGGTGTAGGAAGTGGGAGGGTGGGAGAGAGGGAGGAGGTAGAGGTTGTAGGGGGCTTAGAGGAGAAGCAGGAAGGAGGGATAATTAAAGAGGGAAGATTGTTAGTGGACAAGATTAGGTTAAGGACATGTGAGTAGTCTGATTGGTAGGCTTGAGAGATTACCATCGCAGAGTGGGCAGCAGTGGCGAGTTGGCAGTTAGTTTTGTAGTCTAGTGTGGGTGTAGGTGTAGAAGGAGAGGTGATTGTAGTCTGTGTGTTGGTGTTTGAAGTGTGTAGAGTAGGAGGGGTAGACCAAGTGCGTGGGGTAACCCAGGCATTGGGGGTAGGGGTGGAAGGTATTGTAGGAGGGGGAGGTGCAGGGAAGGGGTTGGGGAGGGAGGGAGGTTGGCTTTCTCTGAGGGTGGAGAGAATGTCTTTTCTAGTAGGGCAGGAATTTGTAACTGCAGTGTGTGACCCACCGCAGTTAGAACATTTTAGGGGGAGGTTGCAAGTGTTCCAGAAGTGGCCAGTTGCTGAACATCTGGAGCAGGTTTGTGTGGAAGTGCATGAGATTTTGTCGTGGCCGAATTTGTAGCATTTCAGACATTGTGTGATGGGGTGAAAGTTTGGAGTGAAGAGAGAGTTTGGAGGAATGCGGATGGTCTTAGCAAGGATTCCTTGACTGAAGAGTGTAGAGGCGTCAGGAGTTGAACAGCGTATTTTGAGGATGGTAGAGTTTTCAGGTCTATAAATATCGTCAACAGAGACTTTGTTCTTAGTACTAATGTCTTTCATTAAGTCTTCTTTGTCTGTGTCATAGGCAGTCAGGAGAGAATAGTCTACGTGTTTTGCGATCATTGTGCATTTGGCGCGGTGCTCAGGAGTCCAAATAATAGTGAAGCCTGCATCGAGAAGTTTTTGTCTGGTCTCGGTTGAGGTGTACGTTTCGTAAGAATGTCTGTCAAGAAGTAGTTTGAATCCAGAGTTGGTTTTAAAGACTTTATACTGAGGAGCGCCAGTGATCTGGTACAGTAAATTTCCAGGACAGATAGTGGCATGATCAGATTTAGAGTATTTGAGGTTAAGCGAGAAAGAATTGGGCTTGGAAGAGGTGGGGGCAGGGTAGGCCTTAGAAGCAGGAGTAGACAGAGTAGAGGCAGGTGTTGGCAGTAGAGGAGTGGTAAGGGGAAAGGAGGTGGAAGGCATTGCAGGCATCGTAAATTAGATGTGGGGGCCAATCCTGTGAGAAAAATTGGCTAGGCAAGTACGTGTGAAGTAGACACACGTACTTGCCTGGTTATAACTTTAAAGTTTCTTGTGGAGTGCGTCTCTGGAGGTACAGGACACTGAGGAGGTGAGCTGTAGCTTGGAGCACTGTATGCCCTGAACTGGCTGTAAGGCGTGTAGACCACACGTACAGGCTGAGGCGTGGAGACTTCAGACAGCAACAGGAGTGCAGAGGGAGGCTTCCTGCCCTTGGGTAGGCAGCCACCGACGCACCAATCCTGATGGTGAAGACGAAGGTCCAGTAACCACCACTCGGTGAAGAGAACAACTCTGGCTGTGAGCGATGAGGAGAGCCAACACTAGCTGAATGGCGAGCAGACTTCACTTACAGGCTGAGGCGTGGAGACTTCAGACAACGGCGAGGAGAGGCAACACTGGCTGTATAGCGTGTAGACTACACGTACAGTCTGGAGCGTGGAGGCTACAGATAGCAACAGGAGTGCAGAGGGAGGCTCCCTGCCCTTGGGTAGGCAACCACCGACGCACAAATCCTGAAGGTGAAGACGAAGGTTTAGTAACCACCACTCTGAGGATGTCACACTCAACACGGGGCAATTAGAGAGGCGAGATCGTTCGTCGATGGAGCTGTGTGTCCAATGAAGAGATCGACCAGTTTCTCCGAAGTATTGAAGAGGACAGGAGGAGCAAGAAATAGAGTAGACACCAGGAACATCTGTAGAGGGAGGAGAGGTATGAACGAGATTAGTGCGAAGAGTGTTAGTCTGGCGGAAGGTAAGCTTGATGTCTAAGGGACGGAGAGAATTGTTGAGATTAGAAAGACCGGAAATGTAGGGAAGGCAAAGGATAGAAGAGTTCTCATGAATAGAGAGTTTGGGAGAGAAGAAATTGCGTTTAGCACGTGAGAGGGCAGAGTCTATGAAATGGGAAGGGTAGCCAAGACGGGAGAACGAATTATGAAGAGTGGAAATTTCTGCTGGAAGGAACTGAGGATCACAGATGCGGAGGGCACGGAGAAAGAGGGAGATAAGAACACTTTTCTTGACAGGGGAAGCATGATAGGAAAAGTAGTGAATGTACATGCCACTGTGCATAGGTTTACGGTAAACGGAAAAGGAAAAACCTGTATCTGAGCGGTGGACATGGACATTTTTTCTTTTTCTTTTTCTGTTTCTTCTTCCTCTTCCCCTTTCCTCTTTCCTTTGCTCCTCTGGGTTGTCTTTCTCTCTCATGTCTCGTGTTTCTGTTCCTTCTTCATTTATTTCACCACTTCCCTTTCACGCACCTCTGTGCGCTTGCTCTCCCTCTGTGGGCATCTAGCTCTCTTGCAGTGCTCCCCTTCCTTTGTATTTGACTGGCTCGTCCTTTTCCCACTTCTACCACTACCACTACTACTACCTCTTCTTCTTCTACTACTTATCACAACTACTCATGAAATTAAGACATATGTGCGGCGTCTGGTTGTCTTTGTTGTGGACGTTTCGCCATCCAGTGGCTGGCTGGATGGCGAAACGTCTATGATGGGGATGCCCGGGTGTTGTGCATGTGTCTTAATTTCATCTTGTCGGTATCATATACAACTCTTGTACTACTACTACTACTACTACCACCTCTTCCTGCCTATATATAGCCGTCCTGCTCCACCTCTGTTAGTGTGACTTTGTCAATGGTCCAAGTCGGACCGAAACGTCGTCGTAAGCTTCTCTCTTTTATGTGCGGGTTATTTGTGTATTGTTCCAGTCACGGTATTGTGCCTTTTTGTTATTTAGGACTGTATACCTTGTACATGTACTGGTAGAAATATTATTATTATCCTGTAGTGTTGACAGACACCGTCTTGCTGAACCATCACTTATATATAACTTTCCTAATATGAATCTTAGTCCTGTCTTGTCTCAGTACATGTCTTCCTTCCTCATTATATTGTCAAATGTTCCATAGTTCACAACACTGGTAACTTGACCTCTTCTCTATTTCTTTCTCTTCTTACCTATTCAACATTTCTATATTTTCTTTGCTTTTCCTCGCTTCTGCCTGGATGTGTTCCTTCCTATGATTTTTAGTCCCACCTTCTTGGTCCAATATCTCTCTTGCAGTGTTATTGTTCATAAACCACCTCTACTACTACTACTACTACTACTACTACTACTACTACTACTACAACTACAACTACGAATAGCTCCCTTCACTACCATTACTGTTACTTCCACTACTAGCATTACATCTTTCACTACTATCTCCATTTCCTTC
>NC_069404.1:148801-158801 GCF_026875155.1 Cherax quadricarinatus | reverse complement strand
TTAGTATATACAAGTAAAGACGGAGAGATGCTGATCAAGACTGTGTAGTGTATATACTTAAATACAGTTAAGCTAGAATGTAGCAGTGAAAGTACTTAGTAGTAATATATCTATACAATGAAGTTAACTTAGAATGCAGAATTTGAAACCAGAGTGTAAGATAAGATTAAGATTTCGTTCGGATTTTTAACCCCGGAGGGTTAGCCACCCAGGATAACCCAAGAAAGTCAGTGCGTCATCGAGGACTGTCTAACTTATTTCCACTGTGGTCCTTAATCTTGTCCCCAGGATGCGACCCACACAGTCGACTAACACCCAGGTTACCTATTTGCTGCTAGGTGAACAGGACAACAGGTGTAAGGAAACGTGTCGAAATGTTTCCACCGGCGGGAATCGAACCGGGCCCTCCGTGTGGTGAAGCGTGAGCTTTAGCCACCAGGCCACCGGGCCATAAGCCACCAGGCCACCGGGCCATAAAGCCACCAGGCCACCGGGCCACAAGCCACCAGGCCACCGGTGGCGGTAGTGGTAGTTGAGTGTAGTGGTGGTAGTTGAGTGTAGTGGTGGTAGTTGAGTGCAGTGGTGGTAGTTGAGTGAAGGGGAGGTACAAGGTGTGTGGAGCGTAAGGGAAAAAATCGATAAATTATGGAAATAAAATTGACCATAATATGGCGAGAGTCCACCAGCAAAATTCAATATAAAATAATTTCCCCTCTTACCCATGTCGTATTCTTTGGCCTTGAGTAAGAGAAAACAGTTTTGAAGTGGCTAACTGCGCTAGAACATCAGTTTTATAAGGAAAACACCGAAACAAACACGATTTTCCAGGATTTTTTTTTTTTTTCGAGACGAGGGGCTGGCCTGCTTTCCAGGTCAAATCTTGGAAGTAAGTTATTGACTTATGTCACTTAACTATTCCATTACTACTTAATTAAGTGGAATAATATTCACAGAAATTGTAAAATAATGATTATTCTTATTTTTAGTGATGAACTTTTGGAAATATTCCAAATATTTTCGGATTTTTTTTTATATTTTATTTAAAACATGACATTACAAAAATATAATATATAAAACTCATTTAAGGCTATAAATTAACACAATCATACCTACCCAATGGAAATAAGTCACTCTGTCTGACTTTTTTGGGTTATCCCAGGTTCTCTACACATATGCTGCTATGTATGATAATTCTATGTAACTGTATTTGTGTATACCTGAATAAACTTACTTACTTACTTACTTACACACCACACTTACAACTCCGTGTGGGTACACCCCCCCCCCCCCATCCGCTCCCTCATCCTATCACTTAACGCAAACCATGTTGGAGCTACCCAACAGAAGTACATGATATGAACAACACTTTTATATACACATCCCTCGAAATGGTACTTAATAATCGACTACAGACCATGCAATTCATTGCACTGAACATATTATACAGACATATTACCCCCCCCCCCCGTGGTTATCCAACCACCCCACTATTTACAACCTAACATACTATAAACAATTAATGTTACCTAATCTAATGTCACACAGCAATGATCAAAACATTAATTTATGTAATTGTCCTAATGGTTCAGTTACATAACAATATGTATTATTTATTTATTTCCAATTTGTGCACACATACAGAGGTACAAAAAAATACAGATAAGAGCAGTATGCCAAAGCCACTTATACTATGCATAGCATTACGGGCTGGCTTAAAATTAACTTAAGATTAACTAAGCAATGATTATTATTATTATTATAATCAAAATGAAGCGCTAAGCCACAAGGACTATACAGCGCTGCTACTAAGCAATGATGAAATCAGTGATAAAACATTAATGTAAACAGATAACTATAAAGCACAAGTGAGTATTACAAAGACAGGTCATATGGTTGCATTCAGTTAGGTAGTGATTCTGTTAGGTAGTGTATTTAAAAAATAATAAGTTAGATTCGGTTTTAGGTTTAACATTTATGTGATATAATTGTGAGAAACATTTTAAGATATACAATTTTATAATGTTCAGTTATTCAGTATTTATTTGGTTTTGGGTGAGTAAGTAATCTTTGAGAAGAGACTTGAATTTATAAACAGGTTGTGTTTCTTTTATATTTACAGGTAATGAATTCAGATTTAGGGGCCTTTTATGTGCATTGAGTTTTTGCATAGTGTGAGATGGACACGAGGAACATCAAAGAGTGATCTGTGCCTTGTGTTATGGTCATGTGTTCTGTTGAGGTTGGCAAGGAGATGTTTGAGGGGAGGGTTAATATCAGAGTTAAGTGTTCTATGTATGTAATAGGTGCAGTAATAAGTATGGATGTTTGTATGGTGAGTAGGTTGAGTGTTTTGAATATTGGTGGGTGTGCTGCCTGTAGTGAGAATTTGTTATCATTCTAACTGCAGTCTTTTGTTGGGTAATTAGTGGTCTGAGATGGTTAATTGTTGTTGAGCCCCATGCACAAATTCCATAGGTGAGATAGGGGTAAATAAGAGAGTGATATAGGGCCAGGAGGGCTGACTGTGGAACATAGTACCGTATCTTCGATAGTATGCCTACAGTCTTGGAAATTTTCTTAGAAATTTGATGTATATGTGTATGAAATTTGAGTCTATTATCAAGGTGGATTCCTAAGAATTTTCCCTCTGTTAGTTTTGTGATAGGTGATCCATTTATCATTATGTTAAGAGGGACATCTGTAGCTCTGTTACCAAACTGAATGAAGTAGGTTTTGTCAATGTTTAGTGTAACTTTGTTAGTCCTCATCCAGGTAGATATTTTCTGTAATTCGGTATTTACAGTATTGGCTAGCGTGACTGGGCTCGGGTGAGAGAAGACGTATGTAGTGTCATCTGCAAATAGTGTGGGTTTGAGTAATTGCGAAGCATTTGGAAGGTCATTTATGTATAGGAGAAAGAGAAGAGGGCCAAGGACACTTCCCTGTGGGCCACCAACTGTAATTGGTTGTGCAGAAGAGTTTGCCCCATTTGCGTACACATATTGGCTTCTGTTGCTGAGGTAAGACTTGAGGTAGTTGAGGGAGTGCCCTCTTATACCATAGTGTGACAATTTTACGTGGAGCAAGTCATGGTCAACTGTATCAAAGCTTTACGTAAGTCAATGAAGATCCCAGTGGGACTTCTTTTTTCTCTATTGCAGTGTATATATGTTCTAGCATGTGTATAATAGCATCATTAGTATTTTTATTAGGCCTGAATCCAAATTGGCAGGGGTTGAGTATGTTTTGGGAGAATAAGGTAGGAGTAGATTCGTTTATGAATTAATTTTTCGAAGATTTTTGAGAGAGGGTGTAAGTTGGATATTGGCCTATAGTTATTCAACTCTGTTTGGTCTCCTCCTTTGTGGATCGGGGTGACCCTTGCTATTTTGAGTACTGTAGGGAAGGTGGAGGATTCAATGGATTTGTTAAAGAGTGTTGCAATGATTGGTGATAGCACTTGTGACACTTTTTTGTATATAAGGGGTGGTAAGGTATTTAAATCTCCTGCCTTGTTTTTAGTGCGTTGATAATAAGGGAGACTTCGTATGGGTTAGTCGGAGCTAGGAACAGTGTGTTCGGGTAGTTGCCGGTGAGGTAGTCATTTGGTGGGGTATCTGAGCTTGGATTTTATTGGCAAGGTTTTGTCCTATAGTGGAGAAGAAATCATTGAGTCTGTTTGCTGTTTCTGTTGGTGGGATTTGGGGTTCATCTGTTTTTGCTAATTTTATTTCGTATTTGTGATATCTTTTTTGTTCCCCTAGAATTTCATGATAGGGTTTCCAGGTCTTTTTATATCACCTCGTAATTTGGATAATCTGTTCTCATAATACAATTTTTTTGCCCTTCTTATCAGGCTGGTTAGGATTGACGAGTAACGTTTTGTTTGGTCTCTGGTTATGTGACCCATTCTGTACTGTTTTTCATATTGGTGTTTTGTATTTATGGATTTGAGAATGCTGGTAGTTAGCCAGGGACTGTTCAGTCCTCTTTGCTGTCATCTGTTTAGTTTTTTTGGGGCAGTGCTTGTTATAGAGGTATTGGGTTTTTTTTAGAAAAAATGGTGATATAGAAAAGTCACAAAGACATACAAAATGACTACAAAGCCATAGGTATAAACTTAGTCTCAAAAAATCCCAACACATGTAAGCCTCTACACATTTAAACATGCAATTCCAGTGTTAAAAACAATAACACAGCTTCAACTATGACATTCAAGCTCTATACAGCTTATATGGACATTACATAGTGCTATTGACAACAGTACAATACAACATAAAATATAACCATGACTAATAACACATTAAATACTGTGCCTAGAACGCACTAACCACAAAAACCTTTTAACACACTGTTGCCCAAATTTATTTACACTATCGAACGTACATTAAAATCTTTACTCTCAAACAAAACTGAAAGTTGCAGATCAACCAGTGATGAACAATAATGCACAGACATTAATACAAACATATCACAGCTATCTCTGGGACACCGTGCATGATCACAGCATCAACACTGCATGCAAGGCACTAGAAAACAAGTTGGAGCAAATACATGCAATTATTAAGCAAATCTCCAAATTACAATGTCATTACCCTAAATCAATATTACCACACACAATATGTATAATAAGTGTTAGTCCAGTCACACAAAAAACTGGCCAGCTCCACATTAATTATTATTATAATCAAGGGGGAAGCGCTAAACCGGAGGATTATACAGCGCCTGGGGGGGGATGTGGAAGGCATTCAGGCTTAATTCGGGGAACTGGAGCACAGATCCAATTCCCTAAATCAAGAGCCCCTCACCAATATCAAGGAACCTCCTTGAGGGGGCCAGCTCCACAGGTGCTAGCACCCGTGGTCCACATATTATTCACTCACGCATCACTCATCCAACACTCACGCAAACATTTGTTGTCATCCATTACCAGGGAGGCGACCCTGTTTTCACCCCTGACTTCCCTGCCCCAGCAACACTTTCCAATCATACCCTCCCCTCCCTCGTATATTACAAGTCTAATAAAACCTGTAACGTAAGTTGCCTATATCCCTCTGAAAAATCCTTCACCCACCTCCTCCCATAAATTTCCTTATTTCTACTCATGCTAATTGTTGATCTATTAATAATTGTACATAAATGCATGTAATGAATTAAGTGGAATAATATTCACAGAAATTTTAAAATAATGATTATTCTTATTTTTAGTGATGAACTTTTGGAAATATTCCAAATATTTTGGGATTTATGAGGGAGTAAATGGCAGATATTTTACAACAGTCTAAGAACTAACAAACTTTATTTTTTCGTTGAATACAGATAAGATATTTAGAGGAAAGTGCATCACCAAACATTGGTATTAGCATTGTTCTCTGGGTACCAAGTGCCCAAACAACCTTACGTCGTGCCATTGTTCTCTGGGTACCAAGTGCCCAAACAACCTTACGTCGTGCCATATTGGACTACCCTCCTGCCAAATGCCATTTTCATTAAATCGTTCTTTTTTCAGTTGTCGTTTGAGGTATCGTATTGACAATTATTTACCGTAGAGTAAATACTTCGTCTTGTGCACCAACTGTGAAAAAATCTGACCAAAAACAAGGAAAAAGGCTTTTTCTTATTAACCCCTGATGTGATGTTGTAGGTGAGTGGGTAGTGGTTGGTAGTTGAGGTGTGGTGGTGGTAGTTGAGTGGAGTAGTTGTGTGGGGGTGGATAGTTGAGGGCAGTAATGGCGGTAGTTGAGGGCAGTAATGGTGTGTTAGTTTGGAGGGCAGTAATGGGTAGTTGAGTTGGATGGTGGTGGTAGAGTGTAGTGATGGTAGTTGAGTGTAGCGGTTGTTGAGTGTTTTCCCTGTCATATTCCATCGTTCTGGTCAGGTTTTCCTGTCATTTTCAGTCTTTTTGGACGGCATTCCCTCTCATATTCCAGCATTCTGGATGGGTTTCCCTTGTCATATTCCATCTTTCTGGTCGGTTTCTATGTCATATTTCATCGTTCTGGTCAGCTTTCCTTGTCAAATTAGATCATTCTGGACGGGTTGGCCTGTTATATTCCATCGTTCTGGCCAAGTTTCCCTGTCATATTTAATCGTCCTGGACTGTTTTGCCTCTCACATTCCATCGTTTTGGACAGGTTTCCTTGTCATACTACATCGTTCATATTGGATTTCCCTGTCATATTCAGTCCTTCTGGATCGGTCTCCTTGTCATATTGTGTCGTTCATGACGGTTTTCCCTGTCATATTTTATCGTTCTGGACGGTTTTCCCTGTCATATTCCATCGTTCTGAACAGGATTCCCTTTCATATTCCTTCGTTATGGATGGGTTTCCTTGTTGTATTCCATCATTCTAATAGCTTTTCCCTGTTATATTCCTTCGATCTGGATGTTTTTCTCTTTCATATTCCATCGTTCTAGAAGCCTCTTCCTGTCATATTCCCTCATTCTGGATGGGTTTCCCTGTCATATTCCCTCATTCTGGATTGTTTTTCATGTCATTTTCCATCTTTCTGGACTGGTTTCCCTGTTACATTCCGCTGTTCAACATGAGTTTCCTGTCATATTCCATCGCTCTGGTCAGGTTTCCCTGTCATTTCCCGTCATTCTGGACAGGTTTCCCTTTCATATTCCATCGCCCTGGTAAGGTTTCCTATCCATTTTCTATATTCATATAATAGTTTCCCATTCATTTTCCATCATTGTTGATGGCTCGTACGTTGGTTTGCGTGCAGCCAACAGTAGCAGCCTGGTTGATCAGGCTCTGATCCACCAGGAGGCCTGGTCACAGACCGGGCCGCGGGGGCGTTGACCCCCGGAACTCTCTCCAGGTAAACTCCAGGTAAACAGGTTTCCTTCTCATTATCCTTCATTGTGGACATGATTCCTTCTCATATTCCAGCGTTCTGGATACATTTCCCTGTTATATTCCGTCTTTCTGGACGGCTTTCCCTGTCATGTTCCATCGTTGAGGTCAGGTTTCTCTGTCATATTCCATCGTTCTGGACAGGATTCCATTTCATATTCTTTCGATCTGGATGGGTTTCCTGTCATATTCCGTCATTGGTGTGGACGTATCAGTGGTTCATTACTTTGTAATTTGTTCATGACTGTAACCATGTATAGGAGTGAAGCTGATTCATTACCTCTGTAACTTGCCATGATTAGTGACCAGATCTACCTGGAGTTCATTACCTTTGTAACTAGTTCAGCTATCATAACTTTGGGGTCCAGTCACTGGACCCATTATGTACCTTTGTAATCTTTTGACTACCACCCACAGGATGGCTATGTGGTGACTACCGCCCACAGGATGGGTATGTGGTGACTACCGCCCACAGGATGGGTATGGGGTGCATAAAGATATTAAACTAAAGTGTGTGTGTGTGTGTGTGTGTGTGTGTACTCACCTATTTGTACTCACCTATTTGTGGTTGCAGGGGTCGAGTCCTAGCTCCTGGCCCCGCCTCTTCACCGGTTGCTACTAGACCCTCTCTCTCCCCGCTCCATGAGCTTTATCAAACCTCGTCTTAAAACTGTGTATGGTTCCTGCCTCCACTACGTGTGTGTGTGTGTGTGTGTGTGTGGTGTGGTGTGTGTGTGTGTTGTGGTGTGTGTGTGTGGTGTGTGGACTCAACAATCAATATTTGCACCAATAACTCATTACAATTGTGACCGGGTGTGGAAGTGTGAATTGCTCATTACTCTATAATTTGTTCATGATTGTAGCCAAAGTATAAACGTAAGTAACCATTCTACAGAATTCATTACCTTTGTAACTTGTGAGCTCATTACCTTTGTACCTAGTTCAGCTATCAAAACTTTGGGGCCCAGTCCCTGGACCCATTACGTACCTCTGTAATCTGTAAATACCTTTGTAACTTGTCATGATTGTGACCAGACTTACCTGGAGTTCATTACCTTTGTAAATTGTGAGTTCATTACCTTTGTAAATTGTGAGTTCATTACCTTTGTAAATTGTGAGTTCATTACCTCTGTAACTTGCTCAGCTATCAAAACTTTGGAGTCCAGTCCCTGGACCAATTATGTACCTCTGTAATCTTTTGACTACCGCCACGGATGGGAGGGGTGACTACCCAAGGATGGGTATGGGGTGACTACCGCCCACAGGTGGGTATGGGGTGCATAATAACATATTAAACTAAACTGTCATATTCCATCGTTTTGGACGGGATTCCCTCTCATATTCCATTGTTCTTGATGGGTTCTCCTGTTATATTCCATCGTTCCTGACGGTTTTCCCTGTCATATTCCATCGTTCTGGACAGTTTTCTCTGTCATATTCTGTCTTTCTGATCATGTTATCCTCTCATATTCCATCGTTCTGGTCTCGTTTTCCTCTCATATTATATCGTTCTGAACGGGATTCTCTTATTCCATCGTTCTAGATTGGTTTTCCTTTCATTTCCATCGTTCTCCGAGGGATTCCTTCTCATATTCCATCCTTCATGGGTTTCTCTTTCATATTCCATCGCCCTGGTAGGGTTTCCTTTTCATATTCCATATACACAAATAGAAGAGAGGAGCTGACGACGATGTTTGGGTCCGATTTGGACCATTCTGTATGAGAGTTATTTGTGTATCGTTCCAGTCGCGGTATTGTGCCTTTTTTGTTGCATATTCCATATTCCTGTACTGTTTCTCATTCACTTTCTATCATTTTTGACGGTTTCCTTCTCATTATCCATCGCTGTGGATGGGTTTCCCTCTCGTAATCCATTGTTCTGGACAGGATTCGTTCTCATATTCCTTCGTTCTGGATGTATTTCCGTGTTATATTCCATTGTTCTAGATAGGTTTTCCTTCTCATATTCCATCGTTCAGGTCAGGTTTCCCTCTCATATTCCATCACCATGGACGGGTTTCCCTGTCGTATTTTAGTGCCTTTGACTTGTTTCCCTGTTATATTCCATCGTTTATACATTCAAATTCAAATTCAAAGTTTATTCTCTATAAGTATAAAATTGTGATTTTACAGAATTTGGTTACTGTGGGGTTTTTACAGTATAAAATAAAAATTTAAGGTGTACACTAGAAACCTAGATGGCTAGGTTTTCGGGCAGATTTAAATTTAATTTTAATTTTACCATTTCATTTTCCCTTTTGGGGATCCTTTTCATATTCCTTTTCCTTAAAATGTTTCCTTTCATTTTCTATTCACAGGATAGGGTTTCCCCAATATTCGTGCATGCTGGGTGGGTTTTCCCTTTATATCCTTTGTTGTGTGCGTGTTTCCCTGCATATTTTTAAAACCCTTTACGGTTTTTTTCCCGTATATTCCATCGTCCTGTATTTTTTATGTCATATTCCAGAAACAGGGTTTTTTTTTTTTTCCCCTCGCCTGATTATGTTTCCCCGTCATTTTCCCCTTGTTTTTGCGGGTTTTTTCTGTGTATTTCCATCTTCCTGAAAAATTTCCCTGTTTATTTTCCATCGTCTTGGGCAGTTTAACCTTTATTTTTCCTGTCTTTGGGCAGTTTAAACGTTATTTTCCATCGCTTGGACAGTTTTAAATTTTTAAAAAAAAACAAAAAAGGGACAATACCTGATGGAAAGATACAAAAAAACCCCCACTAAAAGAGAGAACTTACCCACGACGTTTCGGCCACTTGGACCATGACAAAGTCACCCTAAAAAGAGGAGGACAGGCGGCATAAAGGCAGGAAGGGTGGAGGGTTTAGGGTAGTAAAGGGGGTGGTAGTAGAAAGAATTTTAATAATCCCACAGGATGAAATGACACATGCAAACCCCGGGATTCCCCACCGTAGACGTTTCGCCACCAGCCCGCCCCCTGGATGGCGAAACGTCCACAACAAAGACAACCAAGCCGCACTGGTTAATTTTTTCAGTAGATGTAGTTAAAAAAAGAAAAAGTGTAGTGGTTGTGGAGAAGTGGGAAATAAAGGGAAAACGAGCCAGTCAAATACAAAAGGGAAAGGGGGGCATGCAAGAGGTAAAACCCCCAGAGGGGAGCAAGGCACC
>NC_069404.1:128258-148301 GCF_026875155.1 Cherax quadricarinatus | reverse complement strand
CCAACTGAGAGTCGAAGATCAAAATGATTTTTTTATAAAGAGGCCACAAAATTTGATTAACACAAGCCTATCCGATGTTAATCCTGATGCCAAAATGACTTCGAAAGCGATAAATGACATGCCCATAGCACTCTGCCCCAGGGCCAGACTCATGGACTCTGTGTTCATCAAGAACTGCAAGAAGCCCCTATCACACGAGCCTTTTCCCATCCTATAGAGAGGGAAGCATTGGACACGGGGTCGTCCCACATTAACTAAAAACAACAGACTAGCCCACTCCACAAAGGGGGCAAGTAAAGCAACAGCAAAGAACTACAGACCAATGCACAACATCCCCCATATCATAAAAATCTTTGAAAGGGTCCCCTAAGAAGCAAGATCACCACCCATCTAAAACCCATCAGTTAACAACCCAGGCAACCAGGGTTTAGAACAGGTCGCTCCTGTCTGCTCAACTATTGGATCACTACGACAAGTCCCTAAATGCACTTAGAAGACAAAAAAGAATGCAATGTAATATATACAAACTTGCAAAAGCCTTCCGACAAGTGTGACCCATGGCGTAATAGCGCCAAAATGCTGCTAAAGGATAACAGGAAAAGTTGGGGGTCGATGGATCTATAATTTCCTCACTAACAGAAACACAGATAGTAGTCGTCAACAGAGTCAAGTCCGAGGCAGCTACGGTGAAAAGCTCTGTTCCACAAGGAACAGTACGCGCTTCCCACTTGTTCCTCATCCTCAATCCGGACATAGACAAGGATGTACAGCCACAGCACCGTGTCCTTCAGTGCAGATGACACCCGAACTGCATGACAGTGTCTTCCATTCAGACACTCTGCAAAGCTCCAGCAGACATCAACCAAATCTTCAGTGGGCTTGCAGAAAACAATATGAAGTTCACGATGAGAAAATTTCATAACTCAATAGGTAGTATTTAGTTTAAATGTTTATGATGCACCCCATAACCCACCGTGGGCGGTAGTCAAAAGATACGAGGTACATAATTGGTCCAGGGACTGGACTCCAAGTTGATAGCTGAGCAAGTTACAGAGCAATGAACTTTCACATTTACAAAGGTAATGAACTCACAATTTACAAAGTTAAATGAACTCACAATTTACAAAGGGAATGAACTCCAGGTAAGTCTGTGTCACAGATTATGACAATTCAAAGGTATTTTACAGAATACAAGGTAACGTAAAGGTCCAGGGACTGGCCCCCAAAGTTTTGGATAGCTGACTAGGTACAAAGTAATGAGCTACAAGTTACAAAGGTAATGATTCTGTAGAATGGGTTAACTTACGTTTATACTTTGCTACAATCATGAAACAAATTATAGAGTAAGACAATTCCACACTTCCACACCCGGTCACAACTGTATACATGAGTAAAGGTAAACATGAGGAAATAAATCTTCATCAGAGTACAAAACAAATTCTGGCCACCAAAATAGAGCGAAACACCAACGTACAAAGACCTTGGAGTGATCATGTTGGGATATCACCTCAAGGACCATAACATTGTATAAATCGCATCTGCTAGAAAAATGACAGGATGGATAATGAGAACCTTCAAACTAGGAGGCCAAGCCCATGATACACTCTTCAGGTCACTGTTCTATATCTAGGCTGGAATATTGCCTGCACACTAACAGCACCTTTCAAGCAGGTGAAATTGCCGACCTCGAAATGTAACAGAGAACATCACGGCGCGCAATAACGGAGATAAAAACCTCAATTACTGGGGCGCTTGAGGTTCTCAAACCTGTATCTTGGAACGCAGGAGGGAGAGATACATATATATACACCTGGAAATTCCTAGAGGGACTAGTAACCGAACTTGCACACGAAAATCACTCACTACGAAAGCAAAAGACTTGGCAACGATGCACACCCCCCAATGAAAAAACCAGGGTGTCACTAAGCACGTTAAGAGACGCATACAATAATGTCAGTGGCCCGAGACTGTCAGCTCCTCCCAGCACACATACGGGGGATACCAACGCACCCCTGGCAGTCTTCAAGCTGGCACTGACCAGCACGCTAAAGTCAGTTCCCGGATCAGCCCGGCTGTGGCCTCGTAACGTTGGTTGCGTGCAGCCAGCAGCAACAGCCCCTGTAATCAGGCTCTGATCCACCAGGAGGCCTGGTCAACAGACCGGGTCCGCGGGCGTTGACCCCCGGAACTCTCTCCAGTTAAACTCCGGAAAACCAGGCCGTACCGGCCCCACCAATCTATTACATGTATGGAGGAGGTACTCTTGAACTGGAGTAATGTTAGGCCCAAGAGCAACTGGAATGGAAATCACTTCCCTATGATGGATTATTTCTTACTTAAACAAGGTAAGTATTGATAGTATGCCATTATTTAATATTGTAATCATGGGAAGCACAAGTTTATCCAGCACCTGATGAATGGCAGGTAATCAGGTTAGATGCAAGGAAAAGGAGATTACAATCCAAAGCCTAGGATGCAAGAAGTCACCCACGGTGGCAACAAGGAACCCTTCTTGTGGGAACTGCATCCCATAGCACTCATGCATGCAAGAGGCATAGAAGCAGTGGTAGGCAACAGTTCTGCTGAATCTGCTAATCAACTAATAGTTGAACCTAACATTTTGTTTTAGCGGATTAGAGTTGCCCCGCTAATTCGTAAACCGTTAGTGGACCCAATTAGCTTCCACTAATAAGTTCCCTACTCGAGTCCGCTAAAAAAAAAAATTAAAAAAAAAATTCATACGTGCGGTAGTACCGAAAGCAAGCCTTCCAACGTGTACGGGTTGTTCCCCTGTCTGTTTGGTTTGCATTTTTCTCCAACAGTCAGTCATGCATGCTATGGCAGACTACGTGAAAAACATGACTGTCAATGCAACAGAGCAGCATCTGAGTAGCTTGTTAAAGTCTCAGTGTAGCGATCACTGGATTCATGTACTCAGCGACTGTGGTTGAAGCAGAGGCCGCTCAGGCTGAGTTCCAGGAGTCGCAGAACCCGTGGCCCCACCTGGATGGTTTTTTTTTGTCCCAAGTCAAGGGATACAAAAAAACTCCAATATTTTGTATTTCCTGTGCGTCATGCGCCAGCCCAAAAAAGACCATCAATCAAGGGACAGGTGGTGAGCCTCTACAACTTGAAGTTGCATGTTAAGAGGAAACACCCAGCGCATGCCATCAATTTTTGAGGAGAGAATCAAAGGCCGGATCTTCCATGGAAAACACAGGAAATCTTCTTGTGGCAGCACCACTAGAGGAGCAGTAGCCAGTTATCACAGCCACCTGCAAAGACAGCACGCCAGACCACCATTGGCAAAGCGTTTGTTGCTGCTGGCACTAGCGTCCGTCATCTGTGGTGGGCACAAAGAATGTGAACCTTTTTCGTCTGCAACAATTACTCCCTTTTTGTCACCTGATCAAGACGCTGAACCCCAGCAAGACGCCCGATGTCCAGCCGCACCCGGGGCAGGAGGAATTTGGTCAGCCATAAATAGGGGGAGGAGTCGATAAGGAAATTTAATGATTTTAACTGCCTGGAGGCAGCTTATTAAATTTCTACTATACCTTTTTTTATATTTTCTTAATTTTTGTGGGTAATGTAAGCTATGAGTTTAGAAGTACAGTACCTTTCCCAGTGTTGTAAAGTAACTACAGTCTTACAAGACACACTACAGTCTTACAAGACACACTACAGTCTTACAAGACACACTACAGTCTTACAAGACACACTACACTCTTACAAGACACACTACAGTCTTACAAGACACACTACAGTCTTACAAGACACACTACAGTCTTACAAGACACACTACACTCTTACAAGACACACAACAGTCTTACAAGACACACTACAGTCTTACAAGACACACTACACTCTTACAAGACACACTACACTCTTACAAGGCACACAACAGTCTTACAAGACACACTACAGTCTTACAAGACACACTACAGTCTTACAAGACACCACAGTCTTACAAGACACACTACAGTCTTACAAGACACACTACAGTCTTACAAGACACACTACACTCTTACAAGACACACAACAGTCTTACAAGACACACTACAGTCTTACAAGACACACTACACTCTTACAAGACACACTACACTCTTACAAGGCCCCACAACAGTCCTTACAAGACACACTACAGTCTTACAAGACACACTACAGTCTTACAAGACACACTACAGTCTTACAAGACACACTACAGTCTTACAAGGACACCTACAGTCCTTACAAGACACACTACAGTCTTACAAGACACAACTACATTCTTACAAGACACACTAAAATTTTTACAAGGCACGCTACAGTCTTAGAAGACACACTACAGTCTTACAAGACATAACTACAGTCTTACAAGACACACTACAGTTTTACGGGACACACTACAGTCTTACAAGACACACTACAGTCTTACAAGACACACTACAGTCTTACAAGACACACTACAGTCTTACAAGACACACTACAACTACAGTCTTACAAGACACACTACAGTTTTACAAGACACACTACAGTCTTACAAGACACACTACAGTCTTACAAGACACACTACAGTCTTACAAGACACACTACAACTACAGTCTTACAAGACACACTACAGTTTTACAAGACACACTACAGTCTTACAAGACACACTACAGTCTTACAAGACACACTACAACTACAGTCTTACAAGACACACTACAGTCTTACAAGACACACTACAGTCTTACAAGACACACTACAGTCTTACAAGACACACTACAGTTTTACAAGACACACTACAGTCTTACAAGACACACTACAGTCTTACAAGACATACTACAGTCTTACAAGACACACTACAGTTTTACAAGACACACTAACAGTCCTTAGAAGAAACACTACAGTCTTACAAGACATACTACAGTCTTACAAGACACACTACAGTCTTACAAGACACACTACAACTACAGTCTTACAAGACACACTACAGTTTTACAAGACACACTACAGTCTTACAAGACACACTACAGTCTTACAAGACACACTACAATCTTACAAGACACACTACAGTCTTACAAGACACACTACAGTTTTACAAGACACACTACAGTTTTAGAAGACATAGTCCAATCTTACAAGACACACTACAGTCTTACATGACACACTACAGTCTTACAAGACACACTTCAGTTTTACAAGACGCAGTCTAGTCTTACAAGACACACTACAGTCTTACAAGGCACACTACAGTCTTACAAGATACACTACAGTCATACAAGACACACTGCAGTCTTACAAGACACAGTCTAGTCTTACAAGACACACTACAGTCTTACAAGACACACTACAGTCTTACAAGACATACTACAGTCTTACAAGACACACTACAGTCTTACAAGACACACTACAACTACAGTCTTACAAGACTCACTACAGTTTTACAAGACACACTACAGTCTTACAAGACAAACTCTACTCTTACAAGACACACTACAGTCTTACAAGACACACTACAGTCTTACAAGACACACTACAGTCTTACAAGACACACTACAGTTTTACAAGACACACTACAGTCTTACAAGACACACTACAGTCTTACAAAAACCCCACTGCAGTCTTACAAGACGCACTACAGTCTTAAAAGACACACTACAGTTTTACAAGACACACTACAGTTTTACAAGACACACTACAGTTTTAAAAGACACACTACAGTTTTACAAGACACAGTCTAGTCTTACAAGACACACTACAGTCTTACAAGACACACTACAGTCTTACAAGACACACTACAGTCTTTCAAGACACACTGCAGTCTTACAAGACACACTACAGTTTTACAAGACACAGTCTAGTCTTACAAGACACAGTCTAGTCTTACAAGACACTCTACAGTCTTACAAGACACACTAAAGTCTTACAAGACACTCTGCCTCCCATCTTACAAGACATCAGTCTAGTCCTTACAATACACACTACGGTCTTGCAAGAAAACACTATATCTACAAGACACTCTAACAGTCCTACAAGGCAACAAACCAAGTCTTTGCAAGACACACTGTAGTCTTACAAGACAGCACTCATGGACAGCCTTACAAGAACACACTGTAGTCTTACAAGACACACAGCAGTCCTACAAGACACACTACAGTCTTACAAGACACACTACTGTCTTAGAAGACAACTACCATCTTACAATTTCCAAATTCAAATTCAAAGTTTATTCGCTATAAGGGATTACAATGCGAGTTTATAGAAATTTGGTATTGTTTGGTTTTACATGTAGTAAATTGAAGATTACAGAGTGTACCACTAGAAACGCTTAGCATGCTAGGCATTTCGGGCATACTTATATTTGTTCTTAAATGTAAATATAACAAATTATGAGGTAAGTTGGTATTATGCAAGTGACTAAATACTATTTTTGTGAGTTTAGCAATGTGGATGCTTTGTTTGGCACAGATATAGTTTCAGTATTGGAGTATCACAGGATTCATATTTGAAGACTGAAATTAATATTTCTGTTTTATGGTCAAAGAGTGAGCGAGTGTAAGTGTGAACCACAAGGTGGTATTCGTGAAGTTAGTTGACGGGGTGTAATCAGGGGAGATAAGATGTTTTCTAATGGTATTTTGAAGTGATGATGTGTCCTGCAGTTCTAGAGTTCCATTCAGGTAGGAATTCCAGATTTAGGGCACTTTGACATACATTGAATTTTTGTAAAGGTTTAGTCGGAACAACGGGGAATGTCGTAGAGATGTTTTGTTTCTGGTGTTATCCTGTGGGTTCCTGTCACAACTTCAAGAAAGCTTTTTAGGTCAAGGTTGATATAGAGTTTAAAGGCCTGTAGATATAGATGCACAGTAGTAAGTGTGGATGTATTAACTGGGAGAAAGTTTAGATCTTTGAAGAGTGGGGGGGGTGTGCTGCCAGGGATTGGGATTTAGTGACTATTTTTCCTTACTGCAGCTTTTTTGATTGGGTTTATATTGGCCTTTAGGTGTGTTGCTGCAGTTGATCCCCAAACACAAATAGCATAGGTGAGGTATGGATAAATAAGTGAGTGGTATAGTGTGAGAAGGGCATTTTTGCAGCACGTAGTATCGTATCTTGAGAGGATCCCTAAACCGTTTTTGGATTCTTTTTTGGCTATATGCTGGATATGGGTGCGAAATTCAGGCTATTGTCAAGGTATAAGCCTAAGATTTTCCCCCCATTATTTCTGGTAATTAAAGAGTGTTGTCAATCTTAATGTAGTTGTGCATCTCCCTGCTCTGCTACCAAACACAATACTAGTAATTTTTGTTCAGTGTTAAGCGTGTTTATTGGCTGTCATCCAAGTCCGATATTTTAATCAGCTCTCATTCACAATGGTGTTAAGGTGGCAAGATTAGGGTGAGAGAAGACATAAGTCGTGTCATCACAAAGAGAGAATGGGTTTTTCAAGGTGTTGGGATACGTTTGGAAGGTATTGATGATGTGAGGAAGAGCAGGGGACCAGACACTTCCCTGCGAACTCCAGTATCAAGTGGCCGTGTTGCCTGATGCTGTGTCTTTAATGGTGACGTACTGATACCTAATTAGTATGTAGGAATTGAATACGCAAGCGTCATGGCCTCTTATACCGTAGTGTCAAGTTTTGTGGGAAGGATTTCGTGGTACTGTGTCATAAGCTTTTCCTTAGTCAATAAAAATTCTAGTGATATTCCTTATTTTCCAATGCTGTGTAAAGCAAACTAGCATTTTATGATTGCATCTTAGTGCTTTTATTTTATTCCCCTGAATTCCAAACTGGCAGGGGTTGAGTATGTTTTGAGCCGTTATAAGTGAATACAGTCTCCTGTGCACGAGTTTCTCAAAGATTTTGGATAGCAATGGTAACTTAGATATTGGCCTATAGTTGTTTAAGTCTGTAGGGTCACCACCTTTATGTATTGGTGTAACCCTTGCACCACAGTCTTACAAGACTCACTACAGTCTTACAAGACACACTGTAGTCCAACAAGACAAGCTACTCTCTTACAAGACACACTTCAGTCTAGTCTTACAAGACACACTACAGTCTTACAAGACACATTACAGTCTTACAAGACATACTACAGTCTTACAAGACCCACTGCAGTCTTAAAAGGCGCACTATAGTCTTACAAGACACACTACAGTCTTACAACATACACTACAGTCTTACAAGACACACTACAGTCTTACAACATACACAACAGTCTTACAACAAAATAACTCCGCACATAAAAGAGAGAATCTTACGACGACGTTTCGGTCCGACTTGGACCATTGACAAAGTCACACTAACAGAGGTGGAGCAGGACGGCTATATATAGGCAGGAAGAGGTGGTGGTAGTAGTAGTGGTAGTAGTAGTAGTAGTACAAGAGTTGTATATCATACCGACAAGATGAAATTAAGACACATGCACAACACCCGGGCATCCCCATCATAGACGTTTCGCCATCCAGCCAGCCACTGGATGGCGAAACGTCCACAACAAAGACAACCAGATCCCGCACATAGGTCTTAATTTCATCAGTAAGTTGTGTATAGTAGAAGAAGAAGAGGTAGTATTAGTGGTAGTGTAAAGGGGAAAAGGACAGCCAGTCAAATACAAAGGAAGGGGAGCACTGCAAGAGAGCTAGATGCCCACAAGACACACTACAGTCTTACAACATACACTACAGTCTTACACAAATAACCCGCACATAAAAGAGAGAATCTTACGACGACGTTCGGTCCGACTTGGAACATTGACAAAGCACACTAACAGAGGTGGAGCAGACGCTATATATAGGCAGAAGAGGTGTGGTAGTAGTAGTAGTATAGTATTAGTAGTACAAGAGTTGTATATCATACCGACAAGATGAAATTAAGACACATGCACACACCCGGGCATCCCCCCATCATAGACGTATCGCATCCAGCAGCCACTGATGGCGATAACGTCCACAACAAAGACCACCAGAACGCAGCACATATGTCTTAATTTCATCAGTAGTTGTAGTAGTGTATAAGAAGAAGAGTATGTAGTAGTGGTAGTTGGTAGAAGTGGGTAAACGGACAGCCAGTCAAATACAAAGGAAGGGGAGCACTGACAAGGAGCTAGATGCCCAAAAGAGTTAGAGGAAGCGCACAGAGGTGCGTGAAAGGGAAGTGGTGATATAAATGAAGAAGGAACCGAAACACGGAGACATGAGAGAGAAATGACACCCCAGAGGAGCAAAGGAAGAGGAAAGGGAAGAGGAAAAAAAAACAGAAAAGAAAAGATAAAGGAGGAATCAGGTTAAGTCACGGGTGTTCTGAGTTTGGAGCATTTTACAATGTAGTGGAGAGAAGGCAATCTACAGAGACGAAGCCAGGCTAAGGTTATACAAGGAAAGTTGTGTTATTAGAGAGGATTCAACTAGACGGCGACTGTTCGAGTTTGAAGTAGGGAAGACAGTTCTAGCAGAAGACCAGTCAATAGGAATGGCTATTATCTCTGACATGACAGAAAAGAGCATTGTTAGTGTCGCATAAGCCTAAGCACTATTTTGTGCTCACCTAAGTCTGTCCAGAAAGAGATCGACCAGTTCTCGAAGTATTGAAGAGGACAGAGGGCAAGAAATAGAGTAGCACCAGGAACATCTGTAGATGGGAGAGAGGTATGATCGAGATTAGTGCGAAAGTGTTATCTGGCGGAAGGTAAGCTTGATGTCTAAGGGACGGAGAGAATTGTTGAGATTTAGAAAGACCGGAAATGTAGGAAGGCAAAAGGATAGAAAGAGTTCTCATGAATAGAGAGTTTGGGAGAGAAAAAATGGTCCAAGTCGACCGAAACGTCGTCGTGAGCTCTTCTTTTATGGTGCGGGTTATTTGTGTATCCGAACCCTTGACTGGTCCGAACCCGGGACTGGTTCTAACGGTTCGTTACATTAAAGCAGATGGTAAACGGATGGGGTTGTAGCGCCCCTATATACACAATCATAAAAATCAGGAACGTGACTATAAGCTGTCCGAATAGAAGAAAAATATACAAAAAACAGTTAGAAACAGAAATACAAATAGCTAGAGCTTCATTAAGGAGGTTTATTAATAGAATATTCAATGAGGTTGCCTAGTAGGAATTGTGCAGAAATCAACCATTCAAATCATTATGAAGCTGTTGTGTAAGTCTGTGGTCAGTCATACAAACGGGCTTCCACATGGAAAAAATTGTCTTTTTGTGGAAATTGGTGTCATGGCCCCGTGTGCAGGATATCCCAAACTAGCTACAAGCCAGTATTAAAACAGGGAAGTGGTTTGGGTATGCCCAATGAGGAAAATCTGTGGAATAAAATCACAAGGGTATTAAAAGAGGACAACATCAAAGCTGCACATTCATAGAAAACCTGGAAGCTTCTTTTCGACAACAGATGGGAACATAAAAAAGTCTGGGCTGAAATGGTACTGCCCTTGATACTACTTGGCCATGTAGTCACAAACTGGTAAGGCTGTAGGTGATGTCCTGGTAGTCAGTAAATGTGGAGGGCTGATAGTGTTGTCCCTGGGAGACAGTAATGTGAAGCAGGAGGTGCTGTCCAGGGAGACAGAAATGGTGAAGTTCTGGAGGTGCTGTCCTGGGAGACAGAAATGGTGAAGCTGGAATACTGTCCTGGGAGACAGTAATGGTGAATGCTGGAGATACTGTACCTGGGAGACAGTAATGGTGGAAAGCTGAAGGTGCTGTCCTGGGGAGACAGTACTGGTGAAGCTGGAGATTTTGTCCAGGTAGTCGGGAATTATACGCAGAAAGGAATACATATAAATGACCTCATAGGGGGACAGGACCATAGTAGGTAAACAAGTGAAGTCAAAGATAAGATAAAACCATATTGCAAACTAAGAAATACCGCAGAAATACAAACAAGAAGACCCCATAGCAATACGAGATAAATTACCAAAAACAACTGGTGGGAGCTCCTTGTTGGTGCTAGGTGATAGAATAAGACAGAAACATGCACCAACAGGGAATACAGTCAAAGAAACCCAAGGCAACGGAAACTCAAGCTGGTGCCACATACTATGCACTTGTTATCTGCTGCATGGGAAAATCTGGAAAAACAATGGGACAATGCCACTATGACCACCCCTAAAAAAAAGAAAATGCCATGCCAATATGACAACAGGAAAATGCATACTCCCTTCCTGTAAGCTTTTTTCACCTGAAATGTTACCTCTTCAGTACAGGAAAGACTGTGCTATAACTTCAATTGCCAGTCAGAACCAATAAAGGGGACAAAAAGATATCAAAACATCCAGGCCATGGGAAAACCTGGGTAGCCACAGCCACTCAAGAGGAGAGGTTTTTAGTGCCAGGAAGGAAAAAAAACTGGCAGGAAATGCAGAAATCGTACAACCAAATCCAGTCATTCCTGGAGTGGAACCACAGTCGAGGCTCCTCCACTCCAAACCAACAAAATACAGATACTAATGCCGGAAAAAAAATCCCCCCCAGTACCACAATAACCACCAGTCCGAAACAATTTCTTCTTTGCAAATATACAGGGTCTAAAGCCAGCAACAAACAACACAAAATAACCTTTCATCCGTGACTGCTTGCAGAGCAAAGGCAAAGTACGCGCTTTCACTGAGACCCCATAAAGGATCACTTGGACAACGAAATAGGATCCCAGGTTACAACCTATACAGATGTGACTAGAGTGAACAGGCAAAGGGGGGGGTTTGGCCTGTACATTCAGAGTCACTTGTTTGCACAGACTGCTTAATGCCTCAAATGATGTAGAGGAAGTTTTAGCAGTAAAGGTCAGAACCAAAACCTAGTCATTGTGGTAGTCTACAAGCCTCCCGGATGCAACATCCCAGCAATTCCAGAACAGCCTGTTAAAAATTGAACCACTGTCCGGAAAATCTTCAGCTCCTGCACCCAACATTTCCTCCTGGGGATTTCACTTAAGGCACCTAAAATGGAGGAATATATCAAATAATATTGTTGCAGTAATAACACCAGGAGGCAGCTTCTGAATGAAAACCAAACTCACAACGAGGCTTTAAATCTCTGCACAAAATTCATTTAAACCAGCAAATAATAGAGCCTACTAGACTGGAGAATACACTAGACCTCATCTTCACTAACAATGATGATCTGATAAGAATGTCTCCATAATCAAAACAATATACTCAGACCCGGGCCGCGGGGGCGTTGACCCCCGAAACTCTCATCCAGGTAAACTCCAGGTAATTGAGGTTCAGACATTATCGTGGAGCCTCCAGACCGACAAATGAGACTAGTCACGAGGGAGCATTCACCAAATTCACTTCCCAATAACAAAAACATAAAGTTGGAGGACCAAGTAAACCAAGTCTAACCGATATAAGCTGGGAAGAACACTAAGGCAACACAGACCCCAACTTATGCCTAGAACAGATTAACTTCGGGGCACTCGATGTATGCACAAGGTTTATAGTCCCTAAGAAAAAGGAGATAATGTAAAATAGAAAGAGACGGAGGCGCTCCCTTTACCAGGACGACGGAAAAAGAATAACAGAGCGGCTAAAAGAGGTCAATATATCTGAAATGCGTAGGGTAGACACTGGTCAAGAAATAGCAAGCATCGAACTAGCTAAAAAAAGCCTTTAGGAGTCAGGAAATCGCGGGAAGAACTAAAAGCCATAAATGAAATCGAAAAGAAACCCAAAGAATTTTTCTCCTATGCCAAATGCAAAATCGAGAACAACAGTCCAGTATTGGGCCCCTACTTAAACAAATGGTTCCTACACAGAATGACAGCAAGGAATGAGTGAGCTCCTCAAGTCCAATATGACTCAGTTTTAGCAAGCCGCTAACCAGACTGAAGAGCGAAAGATCAAAATGAATTTTTATGAAGAGCCACCAAAAATTTGATTAACACAAGCCTATCCGATGTTATCCCTGACGCCAAATGACTTTCTCGAACAGGCGATAAATTACATGCCATGCACTCTGGGCCTTTTTTTCCCCCCTGCCCCAGGGCCAGACTCATGGAACTCCTGTGTTCATCAATAACTGCAAGAAGCCCCTATCACGAGCCTTTTCCATCCTATGGAGAGGGAGCATGGACCGGGGGTCGTCCCACAGTTACTACTAAAAAACGCAACAGACATAGCCCCACTCAACAAAGGGGGCAGTAAAGCAACAGCAAAGACTACAGACAATAGCACTAACATCCCATATCATAAAAATCTTTGAAAGGGTCCTAAGAAGCTAGATCACCACCCATCAGAAACCCATCATTACACAACCCAGGGCAACAGGGTTTAGAACAGGTCGCTTCCTGTCAGTCTCAACTAATGGGATCACTACGACAAGTCCTAAATGCACTAGAAGACAAAAAGAATGCAGATGTAATATATACAGACTTTGCAAAAGCTTCGACAAGTGTGACCATGCGTAATAGCGCACAAAATGCTGGCTACAAGGAATAACAGGAAAAGTCCGGTCGATGGATCTTATAATTTCCCCTTCCTCACTAACCGAATCACAGAGAGTAGTCGTCAACAGAGTAAAGTCCCGAGGCAGCTACGGTGAAAAGCCTCTGTCCCACAAGGCACAGTACTCGCTCCCCAACTTGTCTCATCCTCATATCCGACATAGAACAAGATGTCAGCCACAGCACCGTGTCTTCCTTTGCCAGATTACACCCGAATCTGCATGACAGTGTCTTCCATTGCAGACACTGCACAGGCTCCAGGGCGGACCATCAACCAAATCTTTCAGTGGGCCTGCAAAAACAATATGAAGTTCACGATGAGAAATTTCAATTACTCAGTATATGGTAAACATGAGGAAAATTAAATCTTCATCAGAGTACAAAAACAAATTCTGGCCCACAAAATAGAGCGAACACCAACCCCCCCCGTCAAAGACCTGGGAGTGATTATGTCGAGGATCTCACCCTTCAAGGACCATAACATTGTATTCAATCGCATCTGCTAGAAAAATGACAGGATGGATAATGAGAACCTTCAAAACTAGGGAGGAGGCCAAACCCATGATGACACCTCTCCCAGGTCACTTTTTTCTATCTAGCTGGAATATTGCTGCACAATCTAACAAGCAGCCTTTCAAGGCAGGGTGAAAGTTTGCCCGACCTAGAAAATGTACAGAGAACTTTCACGGCCCGCATAAAACTGAGATAAAACAACCTCAATATACTGGGAGCGCTTGAGGTTTCTAAACACTGTATTCCGTGGAACGCAGGAGGGAGAGATACATGATTTATACACGTGGAAAATCCTAGAGGGACTAGTACCGAACTTGCACACGAAAATCACTCACTACGAAAGCAAAAGACTTGGCAGACGATTGCCCCATCCCCCCAATGAAAAGCAAGGGTGTCACTAGCACCGTTAAGAGACCATACAATAAGTGTCAGGGGCCCGAGACTGTTCAACTGCCTCCCAGCACACATAAGGGGGATTACAAACAGACCCCTGGCAGTCTTCAAGCTGGCACTGGACAATCACCTAAAGTCAGTTCCTGATCAGCCGGGCTGTGGCTCGTACGTTGGTTTGCGTGCAGCCAGCAGCAACAGCCTGGTTGATCAGGGGCTGATCCACCAGGAGGCCTGGTCACAGACCGGGCCGCGGGGGCGTTGACCCCCGAAACTCTCTCCAGGTAAACTCCAGGTAATCGTTCCAGTCACGGTATTGTGCCTTTTTTTGTTATTTATGGACCCCGCAGTTAAACGTCATATTCTCTCCAACTTTTTTAATGTTCTTCCCTCTTTTAAACCCCTCTTTCGATCTTATGAGGCTACTCTTATTGCTACCAGGCGTCGTAAGAATCAGCTTCGCTTCCTACGTGACTGTCTTGCTGAACAAGTTCTGCCACCTTCCTTCTCCCACTTCCTGAAAACCAACCCACTGGGCACTCCCTTTCCTGATCATGCCCGTCTCCTACTTCAACAGCTCATTCTTTCTACAAAAATCACGGGTTTAAAGATGCCTTCTTTACTCTCGTCAACGTCAACGTGGTCTCTTTGTGGGCTTACCACAGGATCTCTGTAACCTTCTTCCAAACCATTGCCTTGATATGCTCGCCTGAATGCACAAATTCATTCTTCCAAACTACAAAATAAACTTCAACGTCTCATCTCAGCTACCCCTTGGTCTAAATTCTCCCTCACTGACTGTGTTACTAATCTGTCTTCTGTCTCACCTTTTCAGTATGAGCTTGAACTTCTTGGTTTTTGGCCTTTCCTTTGCCACTTCGCCTACTCCTCGCGATGGTATTTCCCTGATTAGCTCTTTTGATTCCTTTCGTAAATCTCGCTTCCGTAATCTTCCGACTTGTCCACTTTCGTGGTGCTCTCTTCCTGCTCTTGTTAGTCTGTTTTCTAAGAATCACCACCTTCCACGCCATTAGCAACTTCCCCTTTCTTCTCTTAAATCCAACACTAACATTGTCATACTATCTTCTGACAAAGGTAATTCGGTAGTTATCCTTGATCGCGAGGATTACCCCCGTAAAGCTGATGTCTTGCTCTCTGGACTCACGCACCTACACTCCTCTCATTTCCAACCCTTTTGATCGCATCAAGAGAACTTTCAACAAAAAACTAAGGACTCTCTCCGACCTCTGTCCCCCTGACTTTGACCTTGTTTCAACGGTTTCGTGTCATCTGTCCCTCTCTTCCCTATTTCTAGGGCCTTCCCAAAACTCATAACCTGATTTTCCTCTTCGTCCTATCATATCCTCTAGAGGTTCTGTCTCTTATTCTCTTGCTTCTTGGCTGGCCAAAACCCTCACTCCCTTTCTTGGTTACTTTTTCTCCTCCCCACCTCCGTCACTCTAAAGACTTCATTAAAACGGGTTCGCTCTCTCCCAAACCTGTAAGATGCTTAGTCTTGACGTTGAGTCCCTCTTCACCAATGCCCCTCTTGATGATGCCCTTTGATTTCCTTAGAGAGAAGGCCCATGTAGGGTTTCTTCATCTCCCTATCCCCACTGAGTCTTTCTTGATCTGATCCGCCTCTGTGTGGACTCTAACTCCTTTTCCTTCCAAGGAAATATTATTCTCAAACCTTGGGTGTCGCTATGGCTCTCCTCTCTTTTCCTGTCCTTGCTAATCTTTACATGGAATACTTCGAGACTGTTCTTCTTCCTACCCTCGATGTGCAACCTTCACTCGGGCTCCGCTATGTGGTTGACATTCTTTGCTCTGTGGCCTCATGACTCCAGTCTCTTCCACCTTTTCTTGAAGCTCTTAATAATCTTGCCCCTTCCATTAAGTTCAAAGCTGAATGGGAATCTAATTCCTTGCTTCCTTTCCTTGATGTCCATGTCCACCGCTCAGATACAGGTTTTTCCTTTTTTGTTTACCGTAAACCTATGCACAGTGGCATGTACATTCACTACTTTTCCTATCATGCTTCCCCTGTCAAGAAAAGTGTTCTTATCTCCCTCTTTCTCCGTGCCCTCCACATCTGTGATCCTCAGTTCCTTCCAGCAGAAATTTCCACTCTTCATAATTCGTTCTCCCATCTTGGCTACCCTTCCCATTTCATAGACTCTGCCCTCTCACTTTGCAAAACGCAATTTCTTCTCTCCCAAACTCTCTATTCATGAGAACTCTTCTATCCTTTGCCTTCCCTACATTTCCGGTCTTTCTAATCTCAACAATTCTCTCCGTCCCTTAGACATCAAGCTTACCTTCCGCCAGACTAACACTCTTCGCACTAATCTCGTTCATACCTCTCCTCCCTCTACAGATGTTCCCGGTGTCTACTCTATTTCTTGCTCCTCCTGTCCTCTTCAATACTTCGGGGGAAACTGGTCGATCTCTTTCTGACAGACTTAGGGAGCACAAAAATAGTGTTAGGCTTGCCGACACTAACAATGCTCTTTTCTCTCATGTCAGAGATAATAGCCATCCTATTGACTGGTCTTCTGCTAGAACTGTCTTCCCTACTTCCAACTCGAACAGTCGCCGTCTAGTTGAATCCTCTCTAATACACAACTTTCCTTGTATAAACCTTAGCCCTGGCTTCGTCTCTGTAGATGCCTTCCTCTCCCACTACATTGTAAAATGCTCCAAACTTCAGAACACCCGTGACTTAACCTGATTCCTCCTTTTTTCTTTTTCTTTTTCTGTTTCTTCTTCCTCTTCCCCTTTCCTCTTTCCTTTGCTCCTCTGGGTTGTCTTTCTCTCTCATGTCTCGTGTTTCTGTTCCTTCTTCATTTATTTCACCACTTCCCTTTCACGCACCTCTGTGCGCTTCCTCTCCCTCTGTGGGCATCTAGCTCTCTTGCAGTGCTCCCCTTCCTTTGTATTTGACTGGCTCGTCCTTTTCCCACTTCTACCACTTTCCACTACTACTACCTTTCTTTTTCTATACTATACAACTACTGATGAAATTAAGACGTATGTGCGGCGTCTGGTTGTCTTTGTTGTGGACGTTTCGCCATCCAGTGGCTGGCTGGATGGCGAAACGTCTACGATGGGGATGCCCGGGTGTTGTGCATGTGTCTTAATTTCATCTTGTCGGTATCATATACAATTCTTGTACTACTACTACTACTACTACTACTACTTCTACTACTACTTCTACTACTACTACTACTACCACCACCCCTTTTTGCCTATATATAGCCGTCCTGCTCCACCTCTGTTAGTGTGACTTTGTCAATGGTCCCAAATCGGACCGAAAAGTCGTCGTAAGCTTCTCTCTTTTATGTGCGGGTTATTTGTGTATCGTTACAGTCACGGTATTGTGCCTTTTTTTTGTTACTACAGTCTTACAAGACACACTACAGTCTTACAAGACACAGTCTAGTCTTACAAGACACACTACAGTCTTACAAGGCCCCACTACAGTCTTTCAAGACACACTACAGTCTTACAAGGGCACACTATTGTCTTACAAGGGCACACTACAGTCTTACAAGAAATTACTACAGTCCTTACAAGACACACTACAACTACAGTCTTACAAGACACACTACAGTCTTACAAGACACACTACAGTCTTACAAGACACACTACAGTCTTACAAGACACACTACAGTCTTACAAGACAAACTTCAGTCTTACAAGACACAATACAGTTTTACAAGACACACTACAGTTTTAGAAGACACAGTCTAGTCTTACAAGACATACTACAGTTTTACAAGACACATAACAGTCTTACAAGACACACTACAGTCTTACAAGACACACTACATTCTTACAAGACACACTACAGTCTTACAAGACACACTACAGTCTTACAAAACACACCAAGTCTTGCAACACACACTGTAGTCTTACAAGACACTTTCGCCTTAAAAGACACACTGTAGTCTCACAAGACACACTACAGTCTTACAAGACACATTACAGTCTTACAAGACACAGTACTGTCTTAGGAGACACACTACAATCTTACAATAACACCACGTCATACAAGAAACAGTCTAGTCTTACAAAATTCACTACAGTCTTACAAGACACACTGTTGTCCCAAAAAGACAAATACTTTACAAGACACATACAGTTGTCTTACAAGACAACTACATTTACAAAACACATTTGAGTCTTACAAGACAACTACAGTCTACAAGACACACTACAGTCTTACAAGGCACACTTAGTCTTACAAAAAGACACTACAGTCTTACAAACAACACTCAGTCTTTAAAAGGCCACAAATACAGTTTACAAGAACACTACAGTTTTACAAGACACACTCAGTCTTACAAGACACACTACAGTTTTTAAAACACACTACAGTCTTACAAGACACACTATTGTCTTACAAGACACACTACAGTCTTACAAGACATACTACAGTCTTACAAGACACACTACAGTCTTACAAGACACACTACAACTACAGTCTTACAAGACACACTACAGTTTTACAGGACACACTACAGTCTTACAAGACACACTATGTTCTTACAAGACACACTACAGTCTTACAAAACACACTACAGTTTTACAAGACACACTACAGTTTTAGAAGACACAGTCTAGTCTTACAAGAACACTACATGCCTTACAAGACACACTACAGTCTTACAAGACACACTACAGTTTTACAAGACACAGTCCAGTCTTACAAGACACACTACAGTCTTACAAGACACACTACAGATTTACAAGACACAGTCTAGTCTTACAAGACACACTACAGTCTTGCAAGACACACTACAGTCTTACAAGACACACTACAGTCTTACAAGACACACTACAGTCTTACAAGACTCACTACAGTCTTACAAGACTCACTACAGTTCTACAAGACACAGTCTATTCTTACAAGACAAACTACAGTCTTACAAGACACACTTTAGTCTTACAAGGCACACTACAGTCTTACAAGACACACTACAATCTCACAAGACACACTACAGTCTTACAAGACACACTACAGTCTTACAAGACACACTACAACTACAGTCTTACAAGACACACTACAGTTTTACAGGACACACTACAGTCTTACAAGACACACTATGTTCTTACAAGACACACTACAGTCTTACAAGACACACTACAGTTTTACAAGACACACTACAGTTTTAGAAGACACAGTCTAGTCTTACAAGACACACTACAGTCTTACAAGACACACTACAGTCTTACAAGACACACTACAGTTTTACAAGACACAGTCCAGTCTTACAAGACACACTACAGTCTTACAAGACACACTACAGATTTAAAGACACAGTCTAGTTTTACACTACAGTCTTACAAGACACACTACAACTACAGTCTTACAAGACACACTACAGTCTTACAAGACACACTACAACTACAGTCTTACAAGACACACTACAGTCTTACAAGACACACTACAACTACAGTCTTACAAGACACACTACAGTTTTACAAGACACATCTTACAAACACAGTCTTTACAAGACCACACTAACAACTACAGTCTTACAAGACACACTACAGTCTTACAAGAACATACTACACAACTACAATCTTACAAGCACACTATTGTCTTACAAGACACACTACAGTCTTACAAGACACACTACAGTCTTACAAGACACACTACAGTCTTACAAGACACACTACAGTCTTACAAGACACACTACAGTCTTA
>NC_069404.1:107596-127758 GCF_026875155.1 Cherax quadricarinatus | reverse complement strand
TCTTTTTTTTCAAGTCTTTCCTGCACCCTCGCATATCACATCAACTCTTATAAAATGTTATTTTTATCTTTCACATCATTTTTTGGGGGTGGTTTTTCCCCATGCTTCAAGGAAACTTATTACATATTTTTAAATACACCTACCATCAGACTTATGACCAAGCTTGGTTCCGACCAACCGGTCGTAAGTCAAAATGGACGTAAGTCGAACCTTTGAAAATTGCCGACATACTGGGTAGGGCATAATGTCAAACTTTTCCTATATAAACTACCTACATAGTACTGTAATGTAATGTACAATCATTATTTCATTTTTTTACCATAATTTACTTCTATTGTTATATTTTAATTATTTATTTACTGTATATAATGTATACATGGTTCTGAACTGTATTGTAAATTTTACATCGCATACAGTATGTTACTGTTATGTTTATGTATTGTCAACACAGTGGAATGGGAGAATACCACTGGTAGAGTCATCCTGCCAGAATGTAGTATAACCTATACCCTAAGTAAAGAGAAACAACTCTGGAACATGTGTAATACATAGCTGGCTGGCTGGCTGGCTGGGTGGGTGGGTGGGTGGGAGGCTGGGTAGGTGATTGGCTGACTGAATGTCTATTTACACAAATAACCCGCACATAAAAGACAGAAGCTTACGACGACGTTTCGGTCCGACTTGGACCATTGACAAAGTCACACTAACAGAGGAGGAGCAGGACGGCTATATATAGGCAGGAAGAGGTGGAGGTAGTAGTAGTGGTAGTAGTAGTAGTAGTAGTAGTAGTAGTAGTAGTAGTAGTAGTAGTACAAGAATTGTATATAATACCGACAGGATGAAATGACACATGCACAACACCCGGGCATCCCCACCGTAGACGTTTCGCCATCCAGCCAGCCACTGGATGGCGAAACGTCCACAACAAAGACAACCAGACGCCGCACATGTGTCTAATTAAAAAAACTAAGGACTCTCTCCGACCTCTGTCCTCCTGACTTTGACCTTGTTCAACGGTTTCGTGTCATCTGTCCCTCTCTTCCCTATTTCTATGGCCTTCCCAAAACTCATAAACCTGATATTCCTCTTCATCCTATCATATCCTCTAGAGGTTCTGTCTCTTATTCTCTTGCTTCTTGGCTGGCCAAAACCCTCACTCCCTTTCTTGGTACTTTTTCTCCTGCCACCTCCGTCACTCTCAAGACTTCATTGAACGGGTTCGCTCTCTCCCAACCTGTAAGATGCTTAGTCTTGACGTTGAGTCCCTCTTCACCAATGTCCCTCTTGATGATGTCCTTGATTTCCTTAGAGAGAAGGCCCATGAAGGGTTTCTTCATCTCCCTATCCCCACTGATGTCTTTCTTGATCTGATCCGCCTCTGTGTGGACTCTAACTCCTTTTCCTTCCAAGGGAAATATTATTCCCAAACTTCGGTGTCGCTATGGGCTCTCCTCTCTCTCCGTCCTTGCTAATCTTTACATGGAATACTTCGAGACTGTTCTTCTTCCTACCCTCGATGTGCAACCTTCACTCTGACTCCGCTATGTGGATGACATCTTTGCTCTGTGGCCTCATGACTCCAGTCTCTTCCATCCTTTTCTTGAAGCTCTTAACAATCTTGCCCCTTCATTAAGTTTAAAGCTGAATGGGAATCTAATTCCTTACTTCCTTTCCTTGATGTCCATGTCCACCGCTCAGATACAGGTTTTTCCTTTTCCGTTTACCGTAAACCTATGCACAGTGGCATGTACATTCACTACTTTTCCTATCAGCTTCCCCTGTCAAGAAAAGTGTTCTTATCTCCCTCTTTCTCCGTGCCCTCCGCATCTGTGATCCTCAGTTCCTTCCAGCAGAAATTTCCACTCTTTATAATTCGTTCTTCCCGTCTTGGCTACCCTTCCCATTTCATAGACTCTGCCCTCTCACGTGCTAAACGCAATTTCTTCTCTCCCAAACTCTCTACTCATGGGAACTCTTCTATCCTCTGCCTTCCCTACATTTCCGGTCTTTCTAATCTCAACAATTCTCTCCGTCCCTTAGACATCAAGCTTACCTTCCGCCAGACTAACACTCTTCGCACTAATCTCGTTCATACCTCTCCTCCCTCTACAGATGTTCCTGGTGTCTACACTATTTCTTGCTCCTCCTGTCCTCTTCAATACTTTGGGAGAAACTGGTCGATCTCTTTCTGACAGACTTAGGGAGCACAAAAATAGTGTTAGGCTTGCCGACACTAACAATGCTCTTTTCTGTCACGTCAGAGATCATAGCCACCCTATTGACTGGTCTTCTGCTAAAACTGTCTTCCCTACTTCTAACTCGAACAGTCGCCGTTTAGTTGAATCCTCTTATAACAACTTTCCTTGTATGAACCTTAGCCCTGGCTTCGTCTCTGTAGATGCCTTCCTCTCCCACTACATTGTAAAATGCTCCAAACTTCAGAACACCCGTGACTTAACCTGAATCCTCATTTTTTCTTCTTCTTCTTCTTTTTCTTCTTCCTCTTCCCCTTTCCCTCTCTCCTTTTCTCCTCTGGGTTGTCTTTCTCTCTCCTGTCTCGTGTTTCTGTTCCTTCTTTATTTATTTCACCACTTCCCCTTTCACGCACCTCTGTGCGCTTGCTCTCCCTCTGTGGGTTTCTAACTCTCTTGCGTGCTCCCCTTCCTTTGTATTTGACTGGCTCGTCTTCCTTATTTCCCACTTCTACCACTACCACTACTACTACCTCTTCTTCTTCTACTACATCTACTGATGAAATTAGACACATGTGCGGCGTCTGGTTGTCTTTGTTGTGGACGTTTCGCCATCCAGTGGCTGGCTGGATGGCGAAACGTCTACGGTGGGGATGCCCGGGTGTTGTGCATGTGTCATTTCATCCTGTCGGTATTATATACAATTCTTGTACTACTACTACTACTACTACTACTACCACTACTACTACCTCCACCTCTTCCTGCCTATATATAGCCGTCCTGCTCCTCCTCTGTTAGTGTGACTTTGTCAATGGTCCAAGTCGGACCGAAACATCGTCGTAAGCTTCTGTCTTTTATGTGCGGGTTATTTGAGTATCGTTCCAGTCACGGTATTGTGCCTTTTTGTTATTTATGAATGTCTCTTTCTCTCTCTCTCTCTCTCTCTCTCTCTCTCTGTATCTCTCTCTCTCTCTCTCTGTATCTCTCTCTCTCTGTATCTCTCTCTCACAGGTACATGTAGTCTGCCCGAAATGCCTAGCCATGCTAGGTGTTCTAGTGGTACACTCTGTAATCATTATTTAACATGTAAACCACACAATAACCAAATTCTGTAAACTCAGCATTGTAAATCTTATAGAGAGTAAACTTTGAATTTGAATTTGAATTTGTAAGTAAAGTTATCATACATAGTATAAATTACCTAGGATAACCCAAATAATCCAGACACAGTGCTATACAGTGGATCTGTGCTCCAGTGCCCTAAATTAATAATATTAATAATAATTATTATTATTATTACAATAATACATATGAACTCTCTCCAGATAAACTCCAGAAACTCCAGATAATAATTGTGTCCACTCATTACTTACCTTAAAATATCTGTAGTCTTAATGTAGAGTGAGAGGTGAGTAAACAAGATTAAATGAATAAACGAATGAGTGTGTAGAAGGTTGGCGAGTTATGTAAACAAACGTTGTTGTTGTTGTTGTTACCAGCCCGGACACGACTGGTTCCTGTTCACTCTGTCAAGCCGACCAGAAAAACATCTCATTTTTGTTAATTTATATGTTTATATGTTATGTAGAATGTTTATTATATAATTTTGAATAAGCATATTATTATTATAATAAAAAAGAAGCGCTAAGCCACAAGGGCTATACAGCGCTGCAGGGAGGGAAGGAAGCAAGGGAATTGGATGGCAGAAGGGAGGGGGGATGATCAGCAGGTTACAGAAAACAGCGGGGCAGGGGATAGTATGGGGGTAGAGGGTAGCAAGAGATTGAAGTAGAAAGGGCTGAAGGTATCAGAATTTGTGAAGTAAGTCAGTCGTTGTCAAAAAGTCAATGAAAGAGTCCGGATGAAAGGTGGGTCCATCAGCGAGAAGGGAAGGTAAAGAGAGAGCAGCGGAGCGAAGATGACGACAGAGGTAAATTCTGCGTGCTCGTTGATAAAGTGGGCAGTCCAACAGAATGTGGCTGACTGATAATGGAGCTTGGCAATTCTCACAGAGAGGAGCAAGACGCCTCTCCATGAAATATCTATGAGTAAGACGAGTATGGCCAATGCGAAGACGGGAGAGAGTAGTCTCCCAACCTCGACACTGGTGATAAGAAGACGGCCAGTAACCTATACTCGGTTTAATAGACTGAAGTTTGTTGCCGAGCATAGTAGACCAACGTTGTTGCCAACGGGTGTGAAGGTGGGAAGATATTGCAGCAAAATAGTCCGTAAATGGAATACCTCTATAAGAAACTGGTAGGTCATGTACTGCTGACCGCTCAGCAGTGTCTGCCTGTTCATTGCCCTGTACATCAACATGACCAGGGACCCAACAAAAACAATATCTTTATGCTTGGTAAAGATGCGGCGTAGCCAAAGTTGGATACGGAGGACTAAGGGGTGAGGTGTATCAAATTTTTGTATAGCCTGTAAAGCACTAAGGGAGTCTGAGACAACCACAAATGATGACACAGGCATAGATGCAATACCGATAAGTGCTGTAAGGATGGCATATAATTCAGCAGTAAAAATACTAGCCGAAGATAGTAAATGCCCTTGTACGACGCTGTCCGGAAACACTGCTGCGAATCCTACGCCGTCAGAAGACTTAGAGCATCTGGTACACAGCAATGGCATGAGAATGAGAGTGAAATTGGTCAAGAAAAAGAGAGCGGGAAGCGACCGTAGACAGTTGGGCTTTCGAGCAAGGGAGGGAGAAAGAACAGACTCGAACAGCTGGAACTTCCCAGAGGGGTAGGGAAAAGTGAGATGCTACAATGTACATAGAAAGGTGGTAGTTGAAGAGAAGACAAGAGCGAATGAAGGCAAAGAGAGAAGGGACGGAGTAAACAGGGCGGCGAACAAATAAGAATGTCTACTAATATCAGTGACCATTCTATAAATGGAAGGATTGCGGAGATCATGAGAGCGTAACATAGTAGCGCAGGCAATGGGCATCACGGTGATCGGATAAGGATGGAACGTTCGCTTCTGCATAGAGGCTCTCGACAGGGGAAGAGCGGAAAGCACCAAGGCATAAACGTAATCCTTGGTGATGAATGGGGTTAAGGCTAGAAAGAGTAGCAGGAGATGCCGCTGAATAGATCTGGTCACCATAATCAAGTTTCGATAAAATAAGGGTGGAATGTAGGCGAAGGAGGGTTCGACGATCAGCTCCCCATGAAAGATGAGCAAGGGTTTTAAGAAGGTTCAGCCGGCTGTGACAAGTTGCCTTCAGAGAGGTAATGTGAGAATTCCAGGATAACCTACAATCAAAGAGGAGGCCCAGAAACTTGACTGTATCACATTCAGGGATACGGGAGTCATAGAGGTACAAAGGATGATCGGAGATGACAGAGCGTCTAGTGAAAGTGATTTGGTGGGTTTTAGTGCTGGAAAATTTAAACCCACGTGTGGTGGCCCAATTGGAAACACGTTCGACTGCATGTTGGAGAGAAACTGTAAGGAGGTGACAGTCGGCGCCTGCACAGGCAATAGCGAAGTCATCAACATAGAGTGATGACCAAATATTTGATGGAAGACTAGAGGCCAAATCATTAATAGCAAGGAGAAAAAGTGTTGTGCTCAGAACACATCCCTGGGGGACACCTTCAGCTTGGATAAAGTCCGGGGAGAGCACATTATTAACCCGAACACGGAAATGCCTGTCAGTTAAAAAGTTCTTAAGGAAGGATGGTAGATTGCCTCGAAGGCCTAAGGAGTGGGCTTGGGCTAAAATATTATACCTCCAAGTTGTGTCATATGCCTTCTCAAGGTCAAAAAATATGGCAATAACTGAGTGGTTATTCGCAAAGGCATTACGAACATGCGTATCCAAGCGTAGTAAGGGGTCTATGGTAGAACGTCCCTTACGAAAGCCATATTGACGAGTGGAGAGACTGTTGTGTGTTTCTAAATACCACACTAAACGTCTATTTACTAGGCGTTCCATTACTTTGCAAACTGCACTGGTAAGAGCAATGGGACGATAGTGGGAGGTTTCATGTCCCGTAGTGCCTGGTTTGCAGAAAGGGAGAACAATGGCGGATTTCCACAGCTGTGGAAGAACTCCTTGTGACCAAATAAGATTGTAAAGGCGTAATAGGACTGCAAGGGCTGACTGATGTAAATGTTGTAGCATACGAATATGAATGTCGTCGGGCCCAGCTGCCGATGATCGACAAGCTGAGAGTGTTGCCTCCAGTTCTTGAAGTGTAAAAGGCACATTTTACTGTTCTTCTCTGAGAGAAGAAAAGTCCAAGGGTGCTAACTCTCTGGCAGACTTTGAGGAAAGAAATGAGGGGCATAGATGGAGTCCCTGAGAAATACGGACCAGATGATTGCCAATTTCATTGGCAACATCTAGTGGGTTTGCTATATCAACACCGGCAACCCGCAGAACAGGAGCCGGGTCAGGAGAATATTTACCACTCAGTTTTCGTACTTTTTTCCAGACTGCACTCATAGAGGAAGCAGAGGTGATGGTGGAGACATAATCTCGCCAGCAAGTGCATTTAGCGTCACGGATGACACGGCGAGCGATCGCACGCTTCTGTTTAAAATCAAGGAGTCGCTCTGTGGTTCTATTGTACCGGTACCTGCCCCATGCAGCGCGTTTCAAATGTACTGCCGCGTATATTCCACTGTAAATACGCCATGATTGGCAATGATAAAGATACTTGAAATCCACAGGTAAGGGTTCCTATGGACTAGAAGGGTTAGAAAAGTCCACATGCGGAGGCAGTGGAAAATGTTCAAGCAGCGAAGGAACGGTGCGCTGTGAAGAAAGGTGTTGCGCAGATGGAGCAGAGGAGAGAGAAAGAGCGGAAGGTGGATCAGTGTCCATTGATGGTTTGGTCTCTGCAATATATTCAGAGATTGCTTCAAGTTTTTCGTGAATTCAGAGATTCTTATGGAGACATATTGGGAATGGTAAGGGTAGGATGAGTAAAGATTGGAACTTATGGACTGTACAAGGTAGGGGGGCGAATGGGGTGGATGAACTGGAAAGCGTGGCAGGGGACAGAAGAGGCAGGAACCTTGGAGTGCAGAAGACAAAGAAACTTGGAGGGAACATGGGAGGAAGGTACTTTACAGGAGAGGTGACTCTGCACATTGTAACTAGCCTGTGAGAGGGAAGAACTAGACGAGAGACAGTGAGGGTAAAAATGAGGAGGTGAAAGATGGGTAGAGGTGTTACCGGACCTTTTTTTTTGACTTTTGAGAAGTAAGGGACGATTGGGAGGGAGGGTGTCCGTTACAGGTCTCGTCGATACTGAGCTTGTGAGAGAGAACTCGAAGAAAGCGAGATTTAGAGCTGAGAAGGCGTTTGAAGTAGGGACGTCTGAGCCGAGGACAGCAAAGGATTAGATACAGGATGATTATGGAGAGGTATCCCCAGAGTGGGTGAAGAAGGATGGGAATACTAGAAGAGGTGGACGTTTTGAAACACGGGAATAAGAACTACGGTGGGAGTCTCCCTTGGAGCGAGATGAGAAACTGCCATGGCATAAGGGAGACCTACTGTCTCTTTGAGGTAACGGATTCCCGCTCGTTTAAAAGACCTGACAACGCGAGAGTACGAAGGGTGAGCCTCATGACAGTTAGGCAAGAGGGAGATCGATTGCAAGACGTAGTAGAATGGTTCAACGCACCACAGATGGGCCATTCGGCGATAGATCTGCAATTTTCGCTGGATGGCCAAATCGCCAGCAATTTCTACACTGTTTGTGGTGTAGGATACACCTTACGAACTTGTAACTGATTCCAGCTATATAACTGAGGATGGGAGTTTCTCGGCTGCCAAAAAGTAAAACGAGCCACATTGCTAGGGTATCGTCTCCCCGCCCACGGGCAGGAAGAACGTAAAGTCTACCTTGAGGATTGGGAGATCTTGGAGTTCCAGCTGTTCTAGGAATGTCAGTGTGCCACATGACTGGAAATTTTGTTGAACCTATGTCTGGGGCAGAAATGGACGGTACCACTACAATAATTTGAGGGAAATATGTTTTTCAAGAGCGACAGACAGTATCGAAATGTGAAAGAGCAGAGCGCTCATGAGCCAGGGTAGCATTTCTGTACGTAATAATGCGTGTTCCGCTCTTAAGAGCATGAAAAGAAATATCTTTACCAATATGGCTAGGAGCGCCTTGCCATACTATGGTCAGAAAGATAGGCAGGAGAGGACGTTGTCGTAAAGTTAAGAATTTAGTCCACTGTACAGTCTGATACTGAGCGTGGAAAGGTAGTGAAGGACTGTCGATCGTTTCTGAGAAGAACGCAGAAGGTGGAGAAAGAAACATCAGCATGTAATTGGTCGTTGGCGTTTTAGGCTGGACCAGAGTTGGTCCTCGACGTGAACAGGTCGGCGATTTAAATTGCCGCACTGTAAGGGAGAGGCCGGAAGCATAGTCAGAGGAAGCGAAGGTCCGATAAATCAAAGGAGTCAGTCGAGGCCTCAGTACCTGAAGCGGTTGAGGAAACAGCACCGGCAATAGGTACAGAGGCATGAGGAATGTCGAAGAGTGGCCAAAGACGAGGCGGGTCAAACGGGTTCGTATCAAGAAGGACCCGGGGTTACCAGGATCATGACTAGCTGCCATGGTTAGGTTACTTCTTCATTTTGTTTTAAGAAAAAAAAAAGAAAGAAGAAAAAGAAAATGTAAAAAAAAAAAAAAGAAAAAAGAAGGGGACGCGGAGGGATAACAGTCCTAGGAGGAATGAAAGGCCAGAAATTCCCTCCGCAGGCCCAAGGGCCTCAGAGCTCCATGCTGCATCTGCGCAATTAGCACAGATGCAGCATGGAACCCATGCCATACCCTAAACCCAAACTGCTAGTAAACTAACAATCTGGGATAGCAACCTCACATCTGCCGAGCTAACCTCGGGACCAATGCGAGGGCGGCCAGATATCCGCCACAAAGCATACAATCCTTTCGCCACCACCCCCGAAATCCGAAAGGTGCTTCCAGAGATACACACGTCGCCCTAAGAAACACCCAAAGCTACTTCCGGGATACCGAGAGGAATTCGGACATCCCCCCAGGTGATCCAGATTCCACGGCAAAACTACGCCACCGCTAAGAACCTCAACGGAATGGGATGACCCCGGTATCCCTTTCTCCTACCTAAGGACTAGTGTGCTGTGGGGAGAAAATCCAAAGGACAAAAAGAGGAAAGGGCAAAAAGGGAGGAGTGGGGTGGGGAAGAGGAGGAGGAAAGAAAAGGGAGGAAGGGGAGGATGGGATAGGGGAAGGGGAGATTGGGAGGGGTAATTAGGTTCGTGTCTGAGGAAGAAGACCGATAGGTCTAATTCCTCAGACAAAGAGCCTCTTCACCACGCCAAGGAGCCCCCCTTGAAGAGGTTGAATAAGCATAGATGGATTAAAAATGTCTATATCAACGTTTATACACATTTAATGTCACCTTAGTGATTATCATTGGTGTTTATTATCATTATTAAATGGCATCTTCAAGACCAATACACTCCTTAATGAGTGCTCTGAACAGACAAGTAGAGCAGAAAGACAGACAGACAGACACAGGTAGACAGACAGACACTCAGGTAGACAGACACAGGTAGACAGACACACACAGTAGACAGACCCAGTAGACAGAAGGAAACACCACAGTGACATAAAGACACACAGGTAGACAGAAAGACCCACACAGGTAGACAAAGAACACACAGGTAGACATAAAGACAGTAGACAGATAGACTGACCCCACAGGAGACATAGAACACAGGTAGACAGAAGAGAGACACACAGAGACCAGACAGATAAACAGAAGACACCCAGAGATACACAATATATAGGCAGACAGATACAGGCAGGTTTATGTGCAACAGTGAAAAACAAATCAGAGAGTTCGAGAGTAAAGAGCCTGCTTGCCACAGACTTCATCTTAGTGGTCATGGAGAAATTTACTCTCCATTTAGTAAGTTACTACAGTATGATCTGCTGATAGACAGGGTTATCAAACTGAAGCTGCTGCATGAACATTGCCACGCCGCAATATTGTCAATATTGTACAGTGTTGTGCAATCAGCCAGCCCAGCCCACTGGCCAGCTGCAACCGTCGTAAGTCGAGTGACATAATGTCGACCGGTCTTAAGTCGGATGGAGGTGGTATACGTATTCCCTTCTCCTCCTCCTTCTCTTCTTCTCTCCTCTTTCTCTTCCTCGCCTCTTCTTCCTCCTCCTCCTCCTCTTCCTCTTCCTCCTCCTCATTATGTAAATACTTCCACATATCAAAACATTCTAGGACCTATAAATTTATTTGTATATATCCAAGAACAATAGTAAATGGCCAAGGCAGGTGTGAATGTCCACTCTGTCAGTGTTTGTGGACAATTTGAGTAAATTTCAGTGCCTAATACTAGTGTCAGAGCAAATTGGGTGATTGATAATGACAAAACTACTATAAATAGTAAATATATCAGAGCATAAAATTATATAAAAATATGAAAAATAGAAAAAAAGGTACGGTCAACACTTCCTGCAAGCAGCAGGACTCGATGTTGGGTCATGTGGAGAATCCATGCCAACTTCTCGCCTCATATCTCCTGTAAGTACAGACTCGAATTTTTTTTTATCCTATAATACTTATAAAAATGTTACTCTTTATTCAATGAAAAAAAAAAAGATTTTTTTTATTTTTCAAAATATTTAGGGCACTGGGGAAGTGAAAGTATATACAGGAAGGGCCCCACTTATTGGCTTGGTTAGTTCCATGCTACCGCCATAAAGCGGAAACTGCCGTAAAGTGACCACACCTTTTATCCACTTACATATGCCTCAAACACTAGATAACAATTAACACTAACATACATTAAGTTACAATAGAACCAGCATCAAAAAAACATAAAAAAGTACAATACACACATAGTGCAACTCATTACTTACTTAAAATATTTATAGTCTAACTCGTGAGACAATTAGTATTTTATTGTAAGAAAATCAAGTGTGGTATGTATGTTATTCAGCCGGCTACCATTACCGGCCAAACCACCTACCATAATATTCATTACATTTACATCCCAGAGCGATAAAATGTATATACAGTTCACTCATTACTTACTTAAAATATTTGTAGTCTTAATGTAGGTCAGAGTAAGTAAAATGAATAAAACGAATAAATGAGAGAGAGAACAATGAGTTGCAAGATAGACGGTACTCACAGTATGAGGGCTCACAGAGTTATGTAAACAAACCAGGGGAAGGAAAGTTTTGTAAACGAAGTGTACACGTCTGGTTTGTGTACAAGTTACATTGTGTACAGGTTGTCTCTACATTGATACGGTAGAATAAATAAAGAACACTCCCATTCTCATGTAACATCATTTTGAGAAGAAATGATGCTCTGAGTGAAGGCAATGGAAGTAAGTCACTCTGACTTTTTTGGGTTATCCTAGGTTCTCTACACATATGTTGTTATGTATGATAATCTATGTTGGTTTAGAAAGACACATAAGCAAACACTATAACATATTTATTAGAAAACGTTTCGGTCCTGGGACCTTGATCACTTCTAAACATACAGAGGTAGAAAGACATTAAAATATACGGCCGGAGAGTGAGGTGTGACGCATTCGTGACCTGAGAAACAAAAAATGTCATAAGAACATAAGAATGGAGGAACACTGTAGAAGGCCTACTGGCCCATGTGAGGCAGGTCCTTATCAAAAACAACCTCTGCCTATGATGAGGACGGGAGATTATGAATCAAAATACTCCTGTGTTGTGGGTAGGTGCTGCTTAAGTATCAAGTTTATGCCCAATGTTTTTGAAATTTTGTAAGTTCCAGTGTTATTGCGTTCTATATGTTTGGTGACGGGCGATTAGTGAGGCTTCTACGCACCGTCGGCCGTCTGAGGTCGGCTCTGGGGTGAAACGAGTTGTGCCCCATTTCCAGTTCTACAAAGCCCCGTGGAGTCCTGTGGAGACACATGCGTACCTTAACATCCTCTCTGTTAGAGGCTTTCATGCGCATTCAGTGCGACTGCAAGATCTCTGCCCTGTCTCCCTACATATTTCTTGGGACAGAACCCACAGGGTATAGCTAAGCCTGCTGAAGAAGTTTAGAGGAGTGGGGCTGCGATTCGAAGTGAGGACTTTGATAGATGAAGTGTTTATGTGGAAACGTTGTTGTTACACATAGCAAGAGTCTCGATTATTCGTGGCACCATCGCCACATGGGAGCACTAAGAACTGATATGGGCTGATCCATGAGCTGTTCCAGGCCCTTCTCAACAAGACAATGCAGTTGAACCATCAATAAAGTTTTACACTTGACTCGAAAATGATGGCAAACTTCTTTCCGCGACGTTCTACTGTGTAGAACTCCCACAGGACCAACTTCTCTTCAAAGGTAAAGAAAATTACCAACAAGGATGATCTTATAAACCCTTTTTTATCATTATTCACACCAAGACACCCACACTAAAGAGTAGATCCTCATTGCTTCTTCTTGAGAGCTCTTCCGCATCCCAGCCCTTGTTTTTCTAGAAGAAGAAGCACGTACATAACACACAGCTTTACAAACGTCTTCAGTTCCCTCTTTCTGCATCCGAGATTGCAGACTCAAGCACAACTATCCTCAACAAACCGACCAAGGAACAGCCCCTAAAACAGTTCAAGTACTCCCATTGGCGAGTATCCATGAATACTCACAGGCACTTGCCTATGAGTAACATCAACGTTCCACCAAAAACACATCATCTATCAAAGACCTCACAAACGAACCGCAGCCCCACACCTCTAACTTCAAAGCAGGCGTCTACACTATCCCCCTGTGGGTTCTGTCCCAATAAATATGTAGGCGAGACAGGCAGTAGACTTGCAGTCCGCCTGAATGAGCACGAATTGCTCTAACAGAGACGATGTAAGGTATTCCTATGTGTCCTCCCACAGAGACTCCACGGGGCATTTGATGAACTGAATGAGGCACAACTCGTTCTCACCGAACCAGACCTCAGAAACGCCGATGTGCCTAAGAAAAAAAAAAGCCTCACTAATCGCCATCACCAACACTATAGACGCAACACTGGAAACTACCAAATTTCAAAAACATTGCATACATGATACTTTAGCGCACCAACCCAACAACACAGGAGTCATGTGATATCATCGTCTACCCGTGCCTCATCATAGCAGAGGTTTGTTTTTGCTAAGGACCTGCCTCACATATGGGCCGGGTAGGCCTTCTTCTACAGTGGTTTCTTCCATTCTTATGTTCTTATGACATTCCTCAGTCACATGCGTCACACCTGACTCTCCCGCCTATATAAAAATGTCTTTCTTCTCTGTAATGTTAGAAATGATCAAGGTCCCAGGACGAAACGTTTTCTAATTAACTAAGTATAGAGTTTATGCTTACGTGTCTTTCTAAACCAACTTAGTCGTATTTATAACCAAGGTTAAATACCATGATAATCTATGTAAACTGTATTTGTAACCTGAATAAACTACTTACATACATACGAAAGGAAAAATTTTCCTACAGTACCCCCAATAACACCTTTTTCTCTTATGGTAGATTATAGAAAATGTTTATTCTTGGCATCACTTGTACAAAAGAAAACTGCTACCACTACTCATAGTATGTTTATTTATTTCTAATGAAGGGTGTTATTGTATCATCTTTTATATGTTATATAATCGTGTTTTATTATATAATTTTGAAAAAAAAATCTGGATGGATTAATGAAAATGTGTATATTTACCGTAATATACAACATTAAAAGAGACTCGTGGATTATTATTTATTATTATAATAATGACGTCTGGAGACATAAGACACTCTTACTATTTTAATGTGTACCTGCATGCCAGGCACAGTATGACAGTTTATTTAGAGTACAGGTATACATAAGTAAAATTAATCAGAGTATATATAAAATATGAAATAACTTTAAAAACATTTGCAATTTGAGTTTTCCAGACAAAATGGAGAGACTTTAGTGCTTACTGAGCTCACGAAGAATGTAAACAAACAGGTGTGGCGCGGTGACCATATTAGAAAGTCAGTGGGGGGAGCTGAATAGCGATTTTAGGTCATATTTAAATGACCATATTAGTGGAATGCCGTAAAGTGAAACGCCGTAAAGCGGGGCCCTCCTGTATATGTTTGGACCTTACGAGCTAAATAAACAAATTAAACCTTCCAAAAAAATTCACACAGTAGACATCTTTAACGACGAGTTTAATTTGGCACAATTTGGTTTATAGCATGATTGAAGAATTTGCTGTACAATTATATACAACACCTCGAGAAATTAACTTTACACGGTTCCGTTTGTGGGGCGTGGAAAAAATTTCCCTACCTCATGCAGCAAGCCTGGTTGTGGTTCAGCAGGGAAGCCCACTCTGCCATCCCCTGCCACCCCTCAACACTCCTGACTAACCACCACCCCAGCATTCGTCATACGTGTCCAGTTTTCCACTTCTCTCCTACACGCAAGCAGTGTTTGTGAATTGTCTTTGATATTTAATTACCATGTCCTTGATCAGCCCCAGCAATCAAGTCCCCCATTTGGCATACCAGTGTTGCAGAAAGTGCAGAAAAAGGGTATAAGCATTTTAAGTCATAGTAATTAACAAAGAAAACAGAGATATTAACAAGAGATAACCTGAGGCCATAATTATCAATCACTGTTTTTCTTTTTTTTTTGTTTTTGTGCACATAAATGAAGGTAAACATGAGTTTGAATGATTGACTGATGGACTTGTAGAGAGCCTGTAACGATCTGCTAGACAGCCTATGCTGTCCTGCTCGATTTGTATGTCGTGGCACTACAGTGCCTGCCCCTCTCTAGCTTTCCCATCTCAGTGAGACAAAAGTGCCCAGTTGCTTTCACTTCTTGGCCTGCACCCTACGGATCACCACCTTCCCATCCACAGTCTAACTATCAGCCACCCCTCACTCTGCCTGCTGTTATCCACAGGTCACCTAAATAAACAGGGTCCTATACCAAGGCTGTTTCCTCCTACAACCCCTCCCCTCTACCTCTTTAATAACCTCAAGTAAGCAAAGCACTAACTGCTGCACATTGAAACAGTGGTGGCAACGGATTTGGTATTGAATGTCCTTTTTGGGTGGAGGAGAACGACACCAGTCATCCACCCACTTCATCCACACTCATCCAATGCAACCTGCTGGTCTACCAAGTCGCCTGCTCCTCCTAGCCTCTCGACGGTTGCTGAGAACAGATTTTCTTTCTGATTCTCCCACAAATTCTGACACTGCATCACAGCATTAGCCTCTTAGCAGTCACATATTCATCGCCCCCGCGCCCCTACCCACTCTACCAGCTCCCCCAATCATCCCCCCAGCAGCTTTCCTCCTAGCCTACTACACCCTTCAAGCTTCGAGAAGTTAGAGGTGAGGTTGTTTAGAGTGTTGGCCTAGTGCGGCTCCCACACATGCCCATGGGAGAGCGATAGAGCCAGCCCTGGGTTTATGCTACCTAGGCAATGCACCCACCTCCCCTCTCCTCTCCCAGCAATGCTCAAACGCTCCTGTATCAGCACGTCATCTGGGTGTGTTTGTGTTCTACCAGTGTTTCGACAAGAAGTCATAACCTGCTTGACCTGTGGAACCTTGATGCTTTGCCCCCAAGCGAGGCTATTCCATCTCTCCAACTGTCTGCATTGGTCCTGATTGTCACAGTGTGCTACACCATCTCCAAACACATATCTTCAGCTAGGGCAGTTTTTTTTCCCAGTGATAAATGTGTTTTTCTTTTACTCCTGTTTTAGGGCAGTAATTCATGACTTCTCCTAGTGAAATAATTTACAGTTAATTGTGTTGCCTTCGCATCAGTGTCATAACCCCACCTAGAGTTTTCTTACAAGTTATCAGGGCATATATGATTTTGTTCTCCATGCACAGAAGCCATAGCCAGTCAGTATGTCAGACATTCTTGCCTGCAGTATAAACATCAGCACAGCTGGGCCATCAAGTTGGCATCTTTTACTTACTCTACTCTACCCAATTTCACAGAGTTCTTTGCCCTTTTTCCTGTTTCTTCCCAACCACTTGCCCAATCTTTTCCTATGCCACTGTACTATGAGGCAGGTTATTGTTTCTTTCCCAGAGTTACCAAAGTGTGCCACTGTTAACTTCAAGCACCTGCAGGCTCCTCACCACTCGTCTGTGCCTCGGCAACAATCTCCTACAATCAAAAGTAAGTAACAGTAACATTTGTGACATTTTAATGTCCTGCACCAATACAATGCTGAAGCATACTTTCATCAGTGATTGTTCAGTCATTATCAGCCGCTGCTGAAGCCAGAGTGGTCTTTGTGCGCCTCTCCCTTTTTCCCCTGCAGTTTTAAAAAGTTCTTGGCCATTGACTAAAATTGTTCACAGTGTTCCCCATTTACATAATTTCTTTTAATATACAGTTTGCAAGTAATTCCTGAGAGCTATTATTTTGATTGTTGTCACTGCCAGCTAGCCACAAATTGTTGACAACCCTGCACAGTTCTATTTGTAAGCATGTTTCAATGTGTTTCCAGGGTCAGTGTTCTTTATTCAGCTTGCAGTGATACAATTTGTGACTAGTCCCCAGAATTTTCTCCAGTGTCTCCATTTATTTGCTTCACAACTATTCCATGTTTTTATTTGTGCTCATTCACCTATGTGTATTGCATTTTGGTATTGTTTATGCCCTTGTCGTTGAGTGCACCACAAGTTCCTGCCATTGCATTTTCAGGAACCTGCTAATTTACCATTAATTGCATTAATTACTTTGGGAAGTTTCATAATTTTTGATCCAGTGGTTTTGTGTAATTTTTGTTTTGTGCCGTGTAAAACCCTGCTAACACCAGTGAATTATTGTCCTTACTATGAGTTTTTTAAATTTTACATACCTGATTGCAATTGCAGATTTGCAACGTTTTGCTGTGTGCTGAGAAGCCTGCACCACAGTTTCCTCTTATGTAATACCTGATTATTTTTAATTTGTGAACTTTTGCCATTTTTGCTACCATACCTCAGTTCAATCCCTTTTTTAAAAATTTTGTTTGCCAATTTCTTTTGCAATTGCTACATTACCTTGCATTATCACCCAGATCCTGATTTACTCCTGCAATATTTTTTGATTTCTGTCAGGGAGTTTTTTCTCCAGAATCAGCTTTTTATTTTGATTTTCCATTTTGTAACAGAAAATTTTTTTTAGTGTCCAAATTATTTTTTTTTTTTACATAAGTAAGCTTTTAAATTATCCCATACCATTGGGGTTTGTGTTCTCTTTGACTCCTATTTAATTTGTACCCCAGTGCATGCCATTTTTTGGGCTTAAACCTGTTTCTCTTCTTCTTGATTTTATTTTTAGGTTCAAACATTTTGAGTCATGGCTCAGCCACGCAGGGGCCGCCCCCGCTAGCCCAGCTTTTTGCCATGCTTCGGGAAAAATTGGCCCCAGGTGTCATGACCCCTCGGGGGAGAGTAAGGGCCCCTTCCTTTCTGCAGCCCAGGAAACACCCTCATGTCTCAACCATGGGACCTTGGTTTGGAAATTCCTACCTGTCCTCCTGTTCGAGGGGAAATTTCCGCATATCAAAGCCTTGGTTCAGCCCTGTCAAAGATGGGGGTTAAAGCGAGACATGATAAACCCTACGAGGGCAGAACATCAGTGCGGGCGCGCCCCCGTAGGCATTTTCAAAAGTGATATCATTTTCCTTTTGTGTCCCTTTTGGACCGATTTTGCTTTTTTCCCAATCTTGGGCTAGCTTAAGGAGAAAATTTCAATGCTTTTTCGGGATAGTCAAAAACCCCACTACCTTGAATTGTCACAGCTTCTTGAACAAGTTCGGGACCCCCACAAAAAGCCCCCTTGCTTGCTTTATCCGTTTTGAACAAGCGTAAAAAAGATTTCACAATGCATTTGTGCTATTTCGGGGGTTACGGACATCACCCTTTAAGCTAACTAAAATTTGGCATGCAAAAAGATCCCCCGCCTATTCTCCAGAGTCCCAATTGACCTTTGGGCCCTCAGCCCCAAGCAAAAGTCCTGGGCCTATGAACCCAAACATAATGTTAAAACCACCGCAAAAGGGGTAAAGGGGTACCACCCGTCGCACTCCTTTGCCTTTTTTACCCTTTTTTAAAACCACAGCAAATGCTGCAGCAAGCATTATTTTTGCTACAGCTGTCGGGCCCGGGCATCACCTAATTTGCCAACCCCAGGAAAATTAAACCCAAAAAAGCTAAGTAGAAATGGTCTTTCCAAGTACCGAAGTTGGGAAGCACAAAAAAGCACCAGCATCCCCCCCGCCCGGGAAAAACATCGCCCGGGAACCACCGCCCACCCCCTCCTGCAAAGCATGTGGTGACTTGTTACAAAGCCAAAGGGCAAAGGGTTACTACTTTTCCGAATGTTCCCAAACTTAATTTCCCCCCCGGTGAGGTCACTGTTTTTGTACCAGTTTTGGGGAAGGGTGTTGCATTTTATCACAGCCCCTTTCGGGACATATACTAATGAGGCTACAGCTACAAAATATTTTTTTGGGGGCAGTAAAGGGCAAGCTTCAGCCCCCCAAAGCTCATGTAGTACACCTTTTTCCCCGCAAGTAAAGGGGAAAGGGAAGGTGCACCCAAAAAACCCAATGACAGCCCCTGTACTCCATCCCTGTCCACAATGATTCATCGCCCGGGGCATGATACGTTTAAACCGGGACAGCCTGGAAACGAGCTCCTTGATGTTATTCAGGACTTGACCATCCCTTTTCCCCAGGATGTCGAGCCTTCCCCATTAAGAAATCAAGCCTCTAGGGGACCGGGGGCCCGATGACATTGGGTTTTCTGTCTTGCCCTTTAAAGTTCATTTACAACAACCCGTGTGGACCCCCCTTTTTAGTTACTGTTCACCAGAACCTGTTCAGCTTTTTCCCCAATTTCAAAGGGTTTTTTGGTTAACACATTTGTTTTCCCCCCTTTTCCCTGAAATGGGGCCCCACATGGCAAAGTTTTAGCCCCTCTGTCATTCAGACCCTTTAGAGGAGTTTTCAGGTCCTCCCTGACGGTTCGTGGACAACAACATTAAGTTTTCGATCAGAGGGTTTCAAATTTTTCGAAGTTTTTAGTCAAAGATACAAAGTTCCCTTCCCCGGGAAATTTTTCTTATCGTCTTAAGACCAAAGGCAACCTTTAAAAACGCTTAGATCCAGCCCAAGTGGGAAATGGATTTTTTAAGGGAAAGGAAAAGTGCCCTTCTGGGGTGTATGGGCCCAGGGTCCACTACATGCTACCCCTGTCTCGAAGTATGTAAAAGTGTCCCAGAATCATTGGGAAACCCCAAAAGTTTCCTTAGCAACTTCTCCTGAAAGGCCCGCCCTTTTCCTGACCCAAACCCCATAAGAGAGCTCGTGTCCCCTCACCCCCCTGGCCAAACACGTTAGTTACCATGAAACCCAGTCCGGGAAAGCCCAGTCTAATTTTCACTCTCCCACTTTTGTAGAGGAGAGCAGTTTTTCAAGCCACAGTTTCCCCGTTTGGGGAAAAGGGGACCCCCGTCTGACTTGTGTCGGGATCAGCGAGCCAAAATTTGGCCCGTACAAAAATATGGGTGTCACTGTCAGCTAACTCACCGCCCAAATTGTTACGGGTTTCAAAGAACAGAGTTTTTCGAAGGAAAAGAACAAAACAGTTGACAGCCCAGACATGTGGGGTCAAGGGCCTCTCCCTTGAGCTGTCCATGCACAAAGGGGCATTTGTGGTAAGTTGGGGAGTCCTTTGTTAACATGCAAAAAACAAGAATTTTTTCCTGTGGAAGGACAACTTAAATCATCAGATTTTTTTTTTCCAGTGAGAGAGACAACGAGGTCCCAGCTGTCCCTTTTCAAAAAATGCAGTTCTCCCAAGTGAGTCCCGCTACTGACCCCTTCCGACACATGGTCAGTGCAAGAACATGAAACTGCAAAGGGCCCAAAATACCCTGAAGAAGTTTCCCAAAAATTCTCG
>NC_069404.1:86435-107096 GCF_026875155.1 Cherax quadricarinatus | reverse complement strand
AAAATTACCATAATAAAAAAAAGTGTTTAATATAAGACACCATAGTCTGTAATGAAGTCTTAACACTGTTCAGGATTACGCTGGACTGGAATCACTAAGCCTACGAGGGGTAAGGGAGTTGGTGTGTGTGTGTGTGTTGTGTGTGTGTGTGTGTGTGTGTTTTGGGGTGTGTTTCGCGTGTGTGTGTGTGTTCGCGTGTCCGCGTGCGTGTGCGCGAGTGAAAAAATTTGGAGAGGAACGAGGGAGTGTTGTGAGTGGGAACACGGCAGTCAGCCTCCCCCCTCTCCTGCTATTGGCTTATGTGAGGCATTAGGTGTCCCTGTCGCCATTTATAGCTTTAATCGGCTGCAGTGTGGGGATCCTTGTATGGGGTGGTTTATTTGATGAGTGGACACGTTCTCATCTGCCCCCCTATGGTTGTTTTCTTCTGTAATATGTGTTGTATGTCTCGTATTGTATGTGTATGCTGTGTTGTGTGTTTTGTGTTGTAGGAATTTTGCTTCTTTTTGTGTTTGTGGTGTCGTTGTAAGTTATATGTTTTTTATTTTGAGAGTAATTATCTAGCAGTAATTACCCAGTTGTTTGCGACGTTGACCTAAACTTTTATGTTCTCTTAATGTAAAATATTCCATTATTTTACGTATATGTAACAGTCTTTTCCTATGGTTGATTTTTTGAGTACATAGGAAAATGTATAAGTCCTGGACTTAGGCCTGAGAAAATTCCGTTGTTACTTTTCAAGGTGTTATTTCCTCTCCCCACGGGTTATTCTCGGCATTATTTTTCACGTACTCCCTGAGCCATCCGAACACACTTTCAGTACCTCCAGTCGACCTCTCATCCCTGGTAGACCCAGTATTAAAAGCTTTCCGACAGTTTTAGAATTTACACACTTCCTACCTTTATATTGCAGGTTTTCATTTCTCAGCTTCTCAAAGACTTAGGCGGGGTTGTGTGGCTGGATTTTTTATGTAAAAAATTTTTTTGTTCAAATGTTCAGCTTTTATATTTTAAATTTTCTTTGTCAAACTTTTCACAGTATGCAATTTTGTGGTACTACGCTATAATTTACGGTTCTCTCTCTCTCTCTCTCTCTCTCTCTCTCCTCCTTTTCCCTCTCCCCTTTCTCCCCTTCTCCTCTTTCTCTCTCTCTCTCTCTCTCCTCTCTCTCTCTTCCTCTCTCTCTCTTCTCTCTCTCTCCCCTTTTCTCTTCTTTTTCTTTTCTTTCTCTCTTCTCTGTCTCTCTCTCTGTCTCTCTCTCTCTCTCCTCCCCCGTCTTGTTTGGGAAAAATTTGTACAAAGGGTAACTGTTCTCCAGCTATTCCCCGTATCGAGTGTCTTTTATATCTTAGCAAGGGTTTCGCACATGTGTTAGGTCATTTCCATACTCTTGGTGATGATGTAGCGACCGATCCCCTGCTCTTTTCTTGTGCCCCCCTTCTCTCAGGTATCCTTGTACTTCGTCCCATGTTATTATAAAGTTCCTCATTTAATACAGAAGTATTTTACCGCCACATAAGACTGTCATATCGTCGCTTGGAAAAAACGGGGAAATTTATCTGTTAACGGGGAACCCAAAAGGTATTAAAAATCACAAGTGCCAATCCAGATTACAAACACGGTTTCCGTATTTGTGATACAACCACAAGTATGTGTGTGTGTATGTACTTACCTTTTTGTGGTTGCAAGAGGTCGAGTCACAGCTCCTGGCCCCGCTTCTTCACTGGTCGCTACTAGGTCCAATCTCCTTGCTCCATGAGCTTTATCTACCCCTCCTCCAAGCTATGTATGGATCCTGCCTCCACTACAATCCTCTACAGATTGTTCCACTTTCTGATAACTCTTTGGCTGATGAAATACTTCCTAACATCCCTGTGACTCGTCTGAGTTATCAGCTTCCTTTTGTGACCCCTTGTTGCTGGTCACATATCTGAAACATTCTGTCCATATCCAGTCGGTCAGTTCCTCTCAGTATTTTCTGTTATCATTGTGTGTGTGAAACCCAACACCCCGCCAAAATTGTGAATTCTAAGAGTGGAGTGCTGGTGTAAAGGGTGGGAAAATTTGTGAGTGGATACTTACATTTGTGAAGATCTTTGTAGTGAAAAACCCGTGCATTTTGTTTTATTTTAGTAAAGCAAGATATAACTCACTAATGAACCCTAGAAGAGGAGGGAGAGAAGGGATAGGAAGGAACGGGGTAGGAGGGAAGGGAATATGATGGAAAAGGGGTAGGAAGAAGGGAATATGATGGAAAGGGATAGGAAAAAAGGGAATATGATGGAAAGGGATAGGAAAAAAGGGGATAGGGGGAAGAGAGTCAATGAGAAAGGGATATTTGGGAAGGGGTTGAGTAGGGAAGGAGAGTGGAGTGTGTCACTGTGAAGTAGTTTCAGCCACAATTTCTACAACTCTTAGCCGTCACGTCAAATCACTCACCGTGAAATTTCGTATGGTGGAGGCCATCCTCGCTATCCCAGTGAGGCCGTTGAAGGGTCCATGGAGGGCACTACCCCTATCATTCGCCTTCCTCATTCCGTGTGTACTGTGGACATACCCCTTCATTTTCTTCCTCAGTGGGGGGGTAGTGGAGTATAGTACGACCTTCTTCCTCTAGAGGGGGTTATTGGGAGTAGTTTAGTTCTATACCCCATCCTCAGAGGGGTTTTGTTAGTGGAGTACTGCCCCTTTCCTCAGGGGGGGTAGTTGGGTACATGTACTGCCCCTTCCTAGGGGGGTTAAGTGGTTAGTTACCACATGCTTTTTTTTTCCTCAGGGGGGTTTAGGTAGTGGGAGCACTACCCTTCCTTCCTCAGAGGGGGTAGGGGAATACTACCTCTTCCTTGCAAGGGGTGATAGGTAGTGGTAGTACCCACCCCTTCATTCCTTCAGTATGGGGGCTAGTGGAGTACTAACCTCTTCCTTCCTCAGAGGGGAGGTGTGAGTAATACCTTTCTCCTTCCCAGAGGAAAGGTAGTTGGAGTAATGCCACTAATCTCTCAGCGGGTGGTAGTGGGATATATCTACCCCTTCCTTCTTCAGAAGGAGGTAGTGAGAGTACTGACCCTTTCCTTATTCTCAGCAGAGGGCGAGGGTAGAGAGAGAGTACTAACCCTTTCCTTCTCGGATTAAAGGAGGATAGTGGAGTTGATAGTACTACCCCTTCCTTCCTCGGGAGGGGTTAATGGAGTAGTTACTACCCCTCTCCTTTCATTCCTCGGAAGGGTAAGTGGCAAAATACTACCCCTTCTCTTCTCTCAGAGCCCCTCGCCCCCCACCCCCCCCCCCCCCCCCCCCCGAGGTTACTAGAGTGGCTACACCATATTCCTATCTATAGAGTCTGGTAGTTGGATTATAGTAATACCCCTTATTTCCTTTCCTCAGTGGTGATGGATAATGGGAGTACTAACCCCTTTTCAACACCTTCCGCAGAGGGCGGTAGTGGAGTACGACCCCTCTTAATTACTCAGTGGGGGGTGAGTGGTGAGTACTACCCGTTTATCCTTCCTTCAGAGGGGGTAGTGAGAGTACTACCCCTTTTATCCCTTTTCCTCAGAGGGGGTAGTTGAGCACTACCCCTTCATTTCCTCTTCAGAAGGGAATACTGGGGTACTACCCATTCATTCCTCCTCGGAGTGGAGTACTGGATTGTGCACTACCTCTTCCATTCATCTCCTCAGAGGGGAGTACTCGGGCACTACCCCTTTCATTCTTCACTTCAGAGGGGAATACTGTGATGCCCCTTTTCATACCTTCCTTAGGGACTCCTAGTGTCATACAACGCTAAGTAAATTTGAATGTGAAGTTTGACCCGAGGAAAGGGTAGAGTAAGCTTAGTTTTCTTGGATCAGGAGCACTTTATCTGGCCTCTAGATACCTCCTTGAAGGGTCTGTCTTTTAGTAAATAATAAAGGTTGTGAAAGTAAACAAGGGTAGGTGAATCCTGCTCACTAAACAGTAATTATTTATTTCCTTTTGTATCTTATCAAGATTTTTCTATTTTAGGCGCAATTCTAGAAAACAGTTTTGTTGAGAGTTACCTTTTAGTTTAGTGTCTGTGGGGACTGGATCTGTGGGAGCTTTATCCTGTGGAGAGGTTGTGAATGTGGGAGTGTGACGTGGGTAGTACTCTGGAGTGGAGAGTTTACCTGGAGAGAGTTCCGGGGCGTCATACGCCCCGCGGCCCTGGTCTTGTGACCAGGCACTACTGGTGGATCAAGAGCCTGTATCAACCAGGCTGTTGCTGCTGGCTGCACGGCAAACCAATGGTTGTCGAGACCTACTCAGCCGGCTTGTGTCAGGAGAACCGACTTTAGGGGCTTGTCCAGTGCCAGCTTGAAGACTGCCAGGGGTCTGTTGTGTTAATCCCCCTTATGTTATGCTGGGAGGCAGTTGAAACAGTCTCGGGCCTCCCTGACACTTATTGTATGGGTCTCTTAACGTTGTAGTGACACCCATAGAGATTTTCATTGGTGGGGATGTTGGCATCGTTGTTATGCCAAGGTCTTTCGCTTTCGTTTAGCGGTGTGATTTTCGTTTGGCAAAGTAGTTCGGTTATTAGTCCCTCTTAGGATTTTCCAGGTGTATATAATCATGTGCATCTCTACCGACTACTGCGTTTTCAAGGGAATACGGTTCAGGGAAACATCAGCGCTTCCAGTAATTGAGGCTGTTTTATCTCGTTATGCGCAGCCGTGAAGGTTCTTGTACATTTTCTAGGTCAGCAATTTTTCACCTGCCTTGCAAAGTGCTGTTAGTGTGCAACAATATTCCAGCCTAGATAGAACAAGTTGACCTGAAGAGTGTATCATGGGCTTGGCCCTCCCTAGTTTTGAGGTTTCTCATTATCTATCATTATCCTGGTGTCATTGGGTAGTGTGTTTCTGTGTGGAGTGTGTTTTTTGTTAGGAGTACGTCTCTGTAGGATTATGTCTGTGTGGGTGTATGGTCTATGGTGGAAGTGTGTATACATTTCTTTTGTTGAGCATTGTTCACAAGTCGTATAGGTCCAAGGTGTGGTTGCAAACATCATCAAGGGTTCCTTGATTCCGGTGAAGGGCTCTTTAAAGTTTCAAGCTCGTGGAAAAACAAGCAGTAGTTTTTTACTTGTTGAGTTTTATTTTAATCACGTAGTGGTTCTCGCCCATCCCGTTTTTCCCCTCCCATGGGCGTGTTGTTGGTAGTGTCGGCGGAAGTTACAGGGTGAAGCCCAGAGGTAAAACCCACTCGACCAATTGTGATTATTTCCAGTCCACCGTTTGATACCACCGGCTCGTCCCCACCCACACCGCGCGCTCCTCCGCCGCCCACACACCACTGCCCTAAAGCAAGCAAAACACTTGGCATACATGGAGCATATATTTAGGTATCCGCAAAAGGGTAGGTTTAACGTTTGACTGAAAAAAAATAAAAAATATTTATTTTTCTTCCATGGGCTTCGTTAAACTTGAGAATGCCTCATCCGATTAACTTCGACGATTTTTAAACGCTGCTGTACTGTTAATTTAGGAAAAAAATCATGAAGTTATTAGCGTGGCAGTATTTCCTCGGTCACTACAATAGACTTGTAGAATCTACAGTATATTTATAGTGCCTTTGAATGGTTTTACAGGGTTGACATTCCATGGTTTTAGATTTTCAGCGTAACTTAAGAAGGCTTTGTGATGGGTCTAAAATTTCAACAATGGTTTGTTTCGTAATTTGATGAGAATGGTTTCTATTTGTTATTAATTGATATGTTAGAATTTTATTTAAAATGGTGGTTGTTTGGCTAATTTTTCCCATGTAAATACTGAAATTCCTCTCGTTTGATGCTTCAATCGTTATGGCTGATGTTTTTATGAAAGTAAGGATTTGTATCCTACGCGTTTAGGTTGTACAAATGTAAAAGTTACCAGCATACTTAACTATACTTAAATGATAACTTGGAATCGTTGAGAATTTTCGTTGCGATAGAGATTGAAGAATGATTGTTCTTGTGTGTGGTGGTTTCCCAACTGTTAATGCTGGTCTCATACACAAAATAACCCGCACATAGGAAGGTTCAACTTATCTTAGCGATGACTCCACATCATATGTTTTTTAGTTTTATTAAACATGGTGAAAATGATTTCAGTCAGTTAATGAAATGAATTTCGTATCGGTTTTAGAACCTTTTTACGATGGTGTATTTTAGAGGAAAATTCGGGATTGATCAGAGGACAGCAGGAACGCGCGCCTTCCACTCACTTCTTTCGAACTGGATGGAAACAAATTACAATATGAAATATAATAAACACTTGATCCTGTACGGGTTTAGCCTACTGCGATGGAAAATAGTGTAATGTTTAATAATCACTTTTTCTCGCCTGCCAGCTAACGAAGGCAATTTCAGTTGTTAATAATATCTTTGTTTTCTACAAGTACATGTACAGCGATACAGCCGTAGCTGAATCAGTGACTACCTATTTACATAGAAAGCCGCTTCTTTTGCTAGAGGAGATGTTCTTCGGGCAAAATATTACGTGACGTTTTATCCCGGGACATTGCCCCAGCCACACCCAGTCGTATTATTATTAACACTTCAGGTACCCACTTTTTACGCTGATGGATGTGAATATGGACAACCGGTTGGTGTTGTTATGTTCCTTTTGTAAGGAAACAGCTCCCAATGTTTCCACCCTTGACGGCGGAATCAAACCGGGGAATTCGCGTGTGTTGAAGCGGATAGTCTTTGGAACAAGGCTAAAGCTCTCGCTCTCTTTGGGTCTAGGGGGGCGGTTACCTTGGAGGTTATTCCGGGGATCAACCACCGCGGCCAGGTCCATGACAGGCCTCAGATTGGATCAGGGCCTGACAATCTAGTGCTGTTTACTGCTGGGCCGCACGCAGTCAACGTACGAGCACAGCCCGGTCTGAGCCGGCACTGACTTTAGGGATTCTGTCAGCTCTCTTGAAAGGCAGCCAGGGGTTTATTGGCAATTCCCTAATGCTTGATTGGGAGGTGTTAAACAGTTTTAGGGCCCGGACACTTTATGGGTGTTTTCCCCTTAGTTGTACCAATGGCGCCCTATTTTTATTGGGGCATTTTGCATGCTGGCCCAGGTCTTTTTACTTTAGTAAGGGAGTGATTTCTGTGTGCAGTATTGGGCACCATTCCTTCCAAGATTTTCCAAGTGTATATTATGATATAATCTCTCCTCCTGCGTTCAACGAGTTACAAGTCAAGTGCTTCCAAGCGTTACCCAGTAGCTTAAGGTGCTTGACTGAGAACTTATACGACTGCAGTGATATAGGATCATCTATGTAACTCTCTAGATTCTGCGATTTCACTGCTTTTGAATGGAGATGTTTATGTACAGCAGTATTCCAGCCAGCCTAGAGAGAAAAGTGATTTGAAAGAAGGTATCATCAGGGGCTTGGGAATCTCTCCGTTTTGAAAGTTTCATTATCTATCCTATCATTTTCTTTCGCACGTTGCGATCGTGCACTGTTGTTGATCCTCTTGAAAGCGAGGAATCCTCAGACATACTAATCCCAGGTCCTTACATTAGTTTCGCTCTATTGTATGGCCAGGAAGTCAGTTGTTATACTGTTCTGTTCTCAGTTGTCTTATCTCCTCAGTTTTCCAATAACGGAGTTGTTGGAATTTGTCCTCATTGAACATCTGTTATTGTTTTACCGATTGCCCAGTTGGAGACTTTGTTTATATCTTCTTGGAGATTAACGCAGATCCTCGCAGCAGATGACTAGCCTCATGCAGTATCCTAGTATCATCCGCAATGGATGATTTGATAACGGTGCTGTGGTGTATATCTCTGTTTATGTCTGATATGAGGATAAGGAATAAGATGGGGGGCGAGTACTGGTCCTTGTGGAAGCAGAGAGCTTATTTCACTATGGCAGCTCCGATTTAATTGTCTGTTGACCACTATCTTTGTGTTCGATTTGACTTAGGAAGTTTGAAGATCCTATATCTCCAATCTTTTCCCGTTATTCCTTTAGCACGTATTTTATGTGGATAAGATACGCTCATGATCGCATTTGTCAAATGCTTTTGCAAAGTCTGTGTATATTTCATCTGTCATTCTGATTTTCTTCCAAGTGGAGCATCTAAGGCCCACTTTCATTAGTGATCTAGTAGTTTGTGAGATGGCAGAGAGAGACTTGCCCTGGAACCCATGTTCAAGTCAATTCAAAGTTTATTCTTCTATAAGGTGGATTCACAATGCTGAGAAGTTTGACAGAAATTTGTGTTATTGTTTGGTTTACAGTATAGTATAAAATTGTGATTACAGAGTGTACTACTAGACGCTTAGCATTGGCTAGGCATTTCGGCGCATACTTGTTTTATTCTTAATTGTAAAATATTACAATAATTATGAGGTAAGTTTGGTGTCTTCTGGCTCAAGTGGTTACTAAATACTGAGTTTATTGAGTTTAGCAATGTGAATGCTTTATTGTTTTGGCACAGTATATAGTTTCAGTATTGGGAGTATCACAGATTTCATTATTTTAAGACTGAGATTAATATTTTGTGTATGGTCAAATGATATTTGTGAGCGAGTGGTAAGTGTGAACCACCAGGTGGTATTCGTTAGTAGTTAGTTGAGACGGGGTTGTATCAGGCGAGATAAGATGTTTTCTAATGTGGTAGTTTGAGTGATGATATGTGTCTGCAGTTCTAAGTTCTCAGGTAGGGTTATCACAGATTTTAGGGCCTTTGATTATTACATTTGAATTTTTGTAAAGGTTTAGTCGGACACGGGGAATGTCGTAGAGAATGTTTGTGTTCTGGTGTTATTTGCCTGTGGGTTCTGTCCACAACTATCATAGGAAAGCCGTTTTAGGTCAAGGTTGATATTGATATTGAGAGTGTTACTCGAGAGTGGGCCCTGTGATGTAGATTGCACAGTAGTAAGTGTGGATGTACGAACCTAGCGGAGTAAGTTTAGGATCCTTTTGATGAGTGGGGTTGTTTGATTGCTGCCAGTGCGATGGGATTTGCCCTGGACTTGTGCAGATTTTGGGATATCCAGTCGTAGATTTTGCAATCCTGCTTCTTAGCACTTCTTATCAAAGGGGGGGATATTTTTTTTTTTTTTATGATGTAGTTGGACGTCAGTCCAGAGCTATTGGAGTGTCTATAGTTCTTTTCAGCTATTGCTTTGCCTGCCACCTCTTTATGAGTGGGGCTATATCGTTGTTTTTAAGTGATCTGTTGGAATTTCACCCTATGTCCAAGCTCCTCCTCTCAAGTGTAACTTAGGGCACGCGAGAGGGGGTTTCGTCTGCATGTTTCTAAATGTAAAAACAGGTGTTCCACGAGTCTGGGCGGGGCTGGTGTCATAGGCATGTTTGTCAATGTTGAAAGCAATCTATTAGTGAGTTTAGGGGTAATGTCGGAATCTGGCATACATTTATGAGTTTTGAGGCTCATTCATGAAATGCAAATATTTGGGTGGTCGTCCTTCAGATATAATATCCGATTAGTGGTTCACTGAAAACACAGAGTCTCGTACTGGGATTTCAATATTTCACCATCATTTCCTGTCGGTCATCTGTGTAAGTCCATCCTGTCTGAGTAATTACAAGGGCCGATACTGATGTGGTATTTGCTTGTTTTTGGCATATGAAAAGAAAATATTTTGAATTTCTGTTTTCAATTTCACTATATAGCTTTAAGCTCCTCCCCTGCCTCTCCTGGTTCTGTAAGAGTCATTTTAGTTAAGTTTCGATGGTTTCCACTTCCTGGTTCAGCGCCTCCTTTTCGTGTATAGTCATATTGTTTCTAGCACTTCCTGAGGAGTCAGATGACGCTTCGTCGTTCCTTCTGTAGAGGGAGCGTCTTTTCTTTTCTCCTCCAGTTTACTCTTGCTCTTCTTCTTTCTTAGGGGAATTTATGCCTAGAATCATTGCTTCAGGCTACCAGGAAGTTGATCCTTTCAAGGCACACTGGTTTGGATCCTCATGTTCATTAAGTTATGTGTGTCATCTTCCAACATGTTTTCGTTTGATAGGACATGGTTTACCTGGTCCCAGTGATAATCTTGTTGTTGAAGTTGTTGTATTTTGTGAAGACACCTTCAACAGGTAATGCATTCTGCTAGGATTAGGACCTTATGCATGTAACGTCTGGACTTCGATTAGGTTGTGATCGGAAATTGTTTAGTTGTTTTGATATTCTTATGTCTCTTATCAGGTCCTCATTATTTTGTTGAAGATTAGGTCAAGTGTCGTTTTCTAGTTTCTGCTTGGCTCCACTTTCTGCTGGCTTGAAGGTGTGTTTTTCGCAGAGACTTAGTAGCTCGTGTTGTGTGTGAACTTTCATCTGCGACTACCTGCCCTGGGGATTGTTTGTCAGCTATAACATTATTTGCTTACATTCTTCCATTTTGTAGGCCTTAGGTTGAAATCACCAAGCAGTAAGACTGTTTGGTGGATGGAGCTGGAAGGTTTTCAAACAGTAATCAATTTTCAGTAGTCTGTTCCTTGAACTGTTGTGTTGAGGGTTGCATCTGGTGGCTTGTTATACAACACAATGACTAGGTTTTTGGTGTATCTGTCGATCCTTATTTTGATAGCACTTCCAATCTATCCATCATTTGTGGGTGTTTTCAGAATCTCCGTGCAGATATAGGGACTCTTTTGACATACAGGCCAAACCCCCCCTTTGTTGCGTGTTTTTTCTGTCGCATTCTAAAAGGTTGTATCGCACTTATCCTATTATTTCCACTGTCAAAGTGATCTTTTGTTGTGAGGGTGAGTCTCTGTGAAGGCTGTCAAACATTGATTACGACTCTCTTGATAGTCCACTGATAATAAGGTATTTTGTTGTTGTTGGATGGCTAAGGCCCTGTATATTAGCAGATATGAAACGAGGTTGTATTCTGTGTTTGTTGGTGGGATTTTTTGTTATTGGCCATCAGTAGTGTGTAATTTCTGGAGGGCCATGTGGTGGCCACCTGGGCTGCGCCTCCTAGTCCAACGCAAGGTCCAAGGTTGGTGGACTATTTTTGTTTTTTCCTTCCATTTTCTTTTTTCGTTCCCTGCCACTAAAAAATCACCTGGGAGTTGGGTTGTCGTAGCTACTATTGTTGTCTTTGTGGGGTCACCTGTGCCGTCTAGGTCCCTTTTTGATGGCTATGCAGATAGCAGATATCGATGTTGTATCACTGCTTCGGAGGACCGAGGTAATAGTGGCACATTTTGAGAGAGTGAAAGAAGTAAGAAAGTACTAGGTGAAGAAGGAAAGACCCATCTCCTGTAGACAGGAGGTCGCTCACTTTTTTTGGATTGGTTAACAAGTTGGCATGTCCCATTTTTTCCCTGTTATTCTCATGCTTACTGGATGCCCCAGAAGCATACATATTTGCCACATAAATTCACCTATGGTGGAATTGTTGGGAGGTGTGGTTGTCAATTTTCTTGCAGGTTCCTGGGACTGCACTATAAATCTCTCAGTAATCCAAGCTCAGGGCCCCAACCCGTCCAGGATTCCATTCTACTTTCCCCTAGTAGAGGTAAGATTAGGGGGGGTGGGAACCTAGATGATATTCCAGGTTTGGTTTAAAACTTGTTGTTTGTTTAACATTGTTTTTTTATTTCCAGTTTAGCAATGGGGAATTTCTCACAATTCATGAATGTGTCTTCCAGGTATATATGAAATCAAGTTTCTGGTATCTTCGACTAAATATTTTGTAAACACAAATCTGTATTCTTTTTGTGGCATGTCTTTTGCTCTCCTCCATTTCCATTAGACATTTATGTACGTTTAAAATTCTATTATCCAATATCACTCAGTTAAGAACATAATGAAAGGAGGAAACACTGTAGTAGGCATCCTGTTGGCCCTATATATTAGATGTAGTTCCTTTACAATACCAACCCACTAACAGGACTCATTTGCCAAACCCACTTTCAGTGCTACTACTAATCAATAAGCTTCATTGAAAGATTCACACGCACTTTGATTACTTAATGTGTGTGTTATTAATTATGATTGTAAAAGACACTTCTATATAGACATTGGCCTGTTGTATTATGAGGGGAGGTGTGTGGTTTGTTGTGTGTACTGTGAGCATTGAATACGGTACGTGCGTGGGCGCACGTTGACTTGTTTTTGGCATGTTTTGAACAATTAGCGCCGCACCAGATAGCTGTTCATCCAGTGTCACCTTCGCTTCTTGTATGCGGAGTTTCAAATGGAATAATCCATAGACATGTATTTTATGGTTCTGCCCCGTGCCGCCCACAAGGTAAATCCACTTCAATTTTTGTTGCCATCGCATGTAATTGGTAGGTCACGCTAGGACGAAATATTTAATTTGGGAGACACCGTTATCCTGCCCATTATACTATGGTTGTGCTCCATCTCTCACGGACTGCCCTCTAATATCTTGCCGCAAAGTGGATACGCCCCCCCCCCCCCCCCCCCCCCCCGTCTTTTCCAGATGAAACGAAGTAGTTTATGTAAGTTTTTAGGCGAGGATGATATTATTACAATGTTAATGTATTTCAGATGGTGAGGTGTTAGATAAGCCTTGTTCTAGGAATTTCTGGGTTTGTGAATGGAACACGGTTGTAAATGCTCACAGAAGCCCAACCTCCTGAAATTGACAACAATTTACGTTATTTATTTTAATATTCTATTACATAGCGTTTTCATTACTCTACTTACCAGTTATTCGCTGGTTTTGTAATTAAACAAGCAATTTAAAACAAACAACAAAAAAAAAAGAGAATTTCCTGATTTCTTATTGAAAAAGCTAAAGGACGTTACTAGAATTAAGGATAATAACAAGAACTGCGAAATTAAAAAGTCGGTTTATATAAGTTTCTGTTTGCCATCGTGGCTAGCAAGTGATGGTAGACTTGAATAGTTGACTCTTTGAGCCAGTGTTGGTCCAAGTCGGTGGTCGGCGAGGGTGGTTGTAGCTGCTCTGTCTTTCACACACTAATAATTCAATAAATTATATTTTTTGTGGATATTAGTGACATAAAGATTTATTAAGTTTAGTGTAAAAGATAAAAATCTCCTAGTTTAATAACTTTTGAGTATTCGGTTTTGATAAAGATGTTTCTTGCTCGAAACAAGCAGGCATAGATGTATGATAAGACCTCAGATTGGTCAAGTTAAAATTAAGTGTATGCTGTGAATGTGCGTTAAAAATAAGGCTAGACACACTAACAGCAAACCAAACAGTAGGCGCATGTGGTTTTCATGTCGTTTCTCAGAGGTTTGAAGGAAAAAATGTGTTGGAACCTCGTGTGGGGGGTTCGCGTTTGGTTACAGCATTCAAGTTCCTGGTCTTTGAGTATATAAGGTCAACCACAATGGTAATTGTGAGTGTTATGTGAAGACTTTTTATTATTTCTGGACAATCACTCCAATTTCGCAGTGTCCGTATATAAATATTGTTCATTTCTGTCACAGAAAAAACTAGATATTGAGTAGTTGCATAAAATATTGGACATAACAAATTGTGGGCACCATGTTGTCAAATGATTTTTGATAAAATAGTAGGAACCAGTTAACCGATAGAGCCCTCGATTATTTAGATTCATCTCTCAATAGTTATTGTTACACCCCTTAAAAGTTATGCTTCAAGGGGGTGCCCTTGATTTGATGCTGGTGGAAGGGGATCTAGTTTCAAGGATATTAGAACCATGTCTCTGGGATCAAATATGATTGCCTCCCATAATCTCCAGGCCCTGTATTGGCATCTGGAGGTTTAGCGTTTCTGTATGAATATAATAATTTACCCTACTTTGTACCTGTGTTAACTTATATAGTTATACCCATTAGAAATAACAGTTCGTTCTTGGTAGGCTAGAAAGCTGTGTGAACTTTTTTTTTTTTTATAAATTAATGAATGGGGGGGAATACTCTTTACCTCCTCAGAGGGGGTAGTGGAGTACTACCCCTTTACCCCTTCCTCAGAGGGGGTAGTTGAGCACTACCCCTTCATTTCCCTCTTCAGAAGGGAATACTGGGGTACTACCCCTTCATTCCATCCTCGGAGTGGAGTACTGGGGCACTACCTCTTCATTCACTCCTCAGAGGGGAGTACTCGGGCACTACCCCTTCATTCCTTCTTCAGAGGGGAATACTGGGTCACTGCCCCTTCATACCTTCCTTAGGGACTCCTAGTGTCATACAACGCTAAGTAATTTGAATGTGAAGTTTGACCCGAGGAAGGGTAGAGTAGCTTAGTTTTCTTGGATCAAGAGCACTTTACTGGCCTCTAGATACCTCCCTTGAAGGTCTGTCTTTAAAATAATAAAGGTTGAAAGAACAAAGGTAGGGAATCCTGCTCTCTAATACAGTAATTATTTATTTCCTTTTGTACCTCTTATCAAGATTTTTTATTTAGGCGCAATTCTAGAAAACAGTTGAAGGTTACTTTTAAGTTTAGTGTCTGTGGGAGCTGGATCTGTGGGAGCTTTATCTGTGGGAGGTGTGAATGTGGGAGTGTGTCTGTGGGAGTACCTGGACCTGGAGTTTACCTGGAGAGAGTTCCGGGGGTCAACGCCCCCGCGGCCCGGTCTGTGACCAGGCCTCCTGGTGGATCAGAGCCTGATCAACCAGGCTGTTGCTGCTGGCTGCACGCAAACCAACGTACGAGCCACAGCCCGGCTGGTCAGGAACCGACTTTAGGTGCTTGTCCAGTGCCAGCTTGAAGACTGCCAGGGGTCTGTTGGTAATCCCCCTTATGTATGCTGGGAGGCAGTTGAACAGTCTCGGGCCCCTGACACTTATTGTATGGTCTCTTAACGTGCTAGTGACACCCTGCTTTTCATTGGGGGGATGTTGCATCGTCTGCCAAGTCTTTTGCTTTCGTAGCGAGTGATTTTCGTTTGCAAGTTCGGTATTAGTCCCTCTAGGATTTTCCAGGTGTATATAATCATGTATCTCTCCCGCCTGCGTTTCAGGGAATACAGGTTCAGGAACCTCAAGCGCTCCCAGTAATTGAGGTGTTTTATCTCCGTTATGCGCGCCGTGAAGGTTCTCTGTACATTTTCTAGGTCAGCAATTTCACCTGCCTTGCAAAGTGCTGTTAGTGTGCAACAATATTCCAGCCTAGATAGAACAAGTGACCTGAAGAGTGTCATCATGGGCTTGGCCTCCCTAGTTTTGAAGGTTCTCATTATCCATCATCATCCTGGTGTCTTTGGTAGTGTGTTTCTGTGGGAGTGTGTTTTTGTAGGAGTACGTCTCTGTAGGAGTATGTCTGTGTGGGTGTATGTCTATGTGGAAGTGTGTATACATTTCTTTTGTGAAGCACGTTCACAAGCGTATAGGTCCAGGTGTGGTGCAAACATCATTCAAGGGATTCCTTGATGCCGGTGAAGGGCTCTTTAAAGTTTCAAGCCTGAAAAACAAGCAGAGTTTATTTTAATCACGCTTGTGGTTCACGCCCATCCCGTTTTTTCCCCTCCCCAGTGGGCGTGTGTTTGGTAGTGTCGGCGGAAGTTACCGGGGAGCCCCAGAGTAAAACCACTCGACCCACTTGTGATTATTTCCACCACCGTTGAACCACCGCTCGCCCGCCCACACCGCTCGCTCCTCCGCCGCCCACACCACTGCCCTAAAGCAAGCAAACACTTGCATACATGCGAGCATATATTAGGTATCCGCAAAAGGGTAGGTTTAAACGTTTGACTGAAATTATTTTTCTTCCATGGGCTTCGTTAAACTTGAGAATGCCTCATCCGATTAACTTCACGTTTTAAACGCTGCGACTGTAATTGGGGAAAAAATCATAAGTTAACGTTTGCAGAATCCTCGTCACTAAAATATACGTAAACTACATATTTTATATGACCATGAATGGTTTACGGGGTAACCATCCATGGTTTTTTTTTTCATGGGGTAATTAAAAGGCTTTGTGATGGGTCTAAAATTTAAACACGGGTATCGTAATTTGAAGATGGTACTTGTTATTAATGTATGTTAGAATTTATTTTTAAAAGGGTGTGTAATTTTTTTCCCATAAATACTTTGAAAATTCCCTTTGAACTGCTTAAAACGTTAATGCTGATGTTTCTTAGAGGGGATTGTATCCTACGCGTTTATTTTGACAAAGTAAATTTCCCAGATACAAACCCAACTTAAAGAAATTTGGGAACGTTAGTTTCTGCGATAATTGAAATTTTTCTTGTGGGGGTTTTCCCAAACTGAAAAATGCGGCTCATACAAAAAAAAACCCCACAGGGGAAGGGTTAAAACTTATTAGGCTGCTCCATCATAGTTTTTATTTTATTAAACATGGGAAAACATTTCCATCATTTTACTGAAAAATTTTCTTATGGGTTTAAAAACCTTTAACATGGTATTTTTTGAGGAAAATTCGCATTGATCAAGGGCAAGGGAAGCGCCTCCCTCACTCTCGAACTGAGGGAAAAAAAAAATAGAAATAAAAAACACATATCTGTACGGGTTTTAGCGCTACTGGGGGAAATAATATTAAAAATCCCTTTTTTCCTCCCCCTAACAAGGCAAAATTTTATGTTAATAATATCTTTGTTTCTACAATACATTACAAGGCATACAGGGCCCAGCGACATCGTGATATACTATTAATAAAAGGGCCCCTTCTTATGCAGAGGGTTTCGGGGGAAATTAAAGTCAGTTTTTTTTCCCGGGATCAGCCCACACCAGTCTTAACACCAGGTACCCACTTTTACTAGGGTGAATATGACAACCGGTGTAAGGAAACCGCCCCAATGTTTCCACCTTGACGGGGAAACCCAAACCGGAATTCAGCGTGTGAAGCGATAGCTTGACACAAGGCAAAGCTCTCGCTCCTTTTTGGGGGGGGGTTACCTGGAGGTTTTTCCCGGGGGATCAACGCCCCCCGCGGCCCGTCCATGACCAGCCTCCCGATGGATCAGGGCCTGTTTCAACTAGGCTGTTACTGCTGGCCGCACGCAGTCCAACGTACGAGCCACAGCCCGGGCTGATCCGGCACTGACTTTAGGTATCGTCCAGCTCTCTTGAAGGCAGCCAGGGGTTTATTGGCAATTCCCCTAATGCTTGAGGGGAGGCTGTAAAACAGTTTTGGCCCCGACACTTATGGTGTTTTCCCTTAGTGTACCAATGGCGCCCCTACTTTTATTGGGGGCATTTTTTGCATCGCCTGCCCATTCTTTTACTTTAGTAGGGAGTGATTTCTGTGTGCAGATTTGGGACCATTCCTTCCAAGATTTTCCAAGTGTATATTATGATATATCTCCCCCTCCTGCGTTCCAACGAGTACAAGTCAAGTGCTTCCAAGCGTTCCCAGAGTTAAGGTGCTTGACGAACTTATACGTGCAGTAAAGGATCTCTGAAACACTCTCTAGATCTGCGATTTCACCTGCTTTGAATGGAAAAGTTAATGTACAGCAGAAATTCCAGCCTAGAGAGAACAAGTGATTTGAAAAGGATCATCATGGGCTTGGCATCTCTCGTTTTGAAAGTTCTCATTTTCCATCCTTTCTTTTTTTTTTTATGGAAAGGGGTTTTTTTGGAAACAGCCGTTCACCCCCCCCCCAAAAATTTTTTTCCCCTTAAGGGTTGGCACAGGAAACTTTTTTTTTTTTTTTTTTTTAAACGGATATTGGGTTTTTCCCCAAAAAGTTTACCGGCCTGGGATTTGTTTTTTTCCTTTTTGGAATTCCCCGGTTACGTGCCCCCCAGCAGTCCAGAAAACACCCAAAAATGTCGGGGGTTTTTATCCCCGTTTAGCGAAAGGGGAAAAATCATCTGTGTTGTGAACTTTTTTTTCCCCACAGTTTTTTTTTGTTCCAAACCCCTTTTTTTTTGGAAAAGAGGGAAATCTTTCCCCCTTTTTTTCCCTTTTTTTTTTAAACTTTTTGTGATTTAAATTTTTTTTTTAAATTACATTCATTCTTTTTTTTTCCCGCCAAAAATTTTTCATAAAGGAATCCAATTTAGAGGGGGGGACCTCCCCAAAAATTTTAATTAAAAAATTTTTATTTCTTAAGGAAAAAGTGATTTAAGAAAGGGGGTTTTGTTTTCATTGAAAATTTATTACAATTCCAAAAATTTTGCACGGCATTTGGGCATTTTTTTATTTTTTTTTTTAAAAAATTTAAAAATTTTTAAATTTCTTACTAAGTTTTTCTATTTGGGAGCAAGTAACTTTTGTTTTTCCCATTTAATTTTAAAGTTTTTGGAAATTTTTAAATTTTTTTTTAATTTTAATTTTTTTTTTTTTTAAATTGGGAAATTAAGGGCCACCAGTGGTTTCTGAGATTAGGATAGGGAAAAATTTTTTTTTTTTTTAAAAGGTAAATTTGGGGCATTTTCGGCTGTGGACCAGATTTTGGGGCCTTTTGATTAATTGTTTTTGAATTTTTTTGGGGGGGGAAAGGGTTAGGAGTTTTTTTCCCCTTTTTCCGGGTTTTTTTTAAAACTAAAAAGGTTTTAGGCAGTGTTTAAGTTTGCCCCCTGTGATATAATTCCCCATGTTTTTCAAGGATAATTTTGTCGAAGGGGGGGGGCTCCGGGAATTTGCCCTGGATTGTGCAGTTTTTGGGGAAACCGGGTTTTCACCCTTTTAGCACTCTTTCAAGTTTTTTATGAGTGGGACGTCAACTTGGCATATTCTTAGCTAATGCTTTGCTGCCACCTTTATGGAGGGGGGTATATCCGTTGTTTTTAATGAAATGTGGGAATTCACCCATTCCCAACTCCTCCTCCAAGGTCTTAGGGGACCGAAGGGGTTTTTCTTGCAGTTCTAAAAAAAACAAATTCCACGAGTCCCGGGCCCGGGGGGTGAGTGCAAGGCATGTTTCAATGGCTTTTTCGAAAACTATCGGGGTTAGGGGAAGTCGGAAATCTGGGAACTTTTTGGAGTTTTTTAGGGCCCTTCAGAAAAAAATCATTTTGGGGTCGATTGGATTGTGTTCACTAAACCAGAGTCGTACTGGGGTTTTTTAAAATTTTTTCTCATTTTCCCTTGTTGTCATCTGTGTAAGTCCCATCCTGTCTGAGTAAGGGCCCGATACTAGATGTGGTATTTGCCTTGTTTTTGGCATATGAAAAGAAATATTTTGAATTTCTTTCAATTTCACTAATAGCTTTAAGCTCCTCCTGCCTCTCCTGGTTCCTGTAAGAGTCATTTAGCTTAATTTTCGATGGTTTCCACTTCCCCTGGTCAGCGCCTCCTTTCGTGTATCAGATTTTCTAGCACTCCTGAGGAGCTCAGTGACTCTTCGTCGTCTTCTGTAGAGGGACGTCTTTTTCTCTCCAGTTTACTCCTGCTCTTCTTCTTTCTTAGGGGAATATGCCTAGAACATGCTTCGGCTACCAGGAAGTTGATCCTTTCAAGGCACTGGTTTGGATCCATGTCATTTAAGACATCTTCCCAACATGTTTCGTTTAGGACATGGTTTACCTGGTCCCAGTTGATGTTCTTGTTGTTGAAGTTGTATTTTGTGAAGACACCTTCACAGGTACATGCATTCTGCTGATCAGGACCCCTATGCATGTACGTCTGGACTTCGATTAGGTTGTGATCGGAATTAGTTGTTTTTGATATTCTTATGTCTCTTATCAGGTCCTCATTATTTGTGAAGATAAGGTCAAGTGTGTTTTCTAGTCTTGTTGGCTCCACTATCTGCTGGCTTAAGGTGTGTTTTTCGCAGAGACTTAGTAGCTCGTGTGGTGTGTGACCTTTCATCTGCGCTACCTCCGGGGATTGTTTCAGCTATAACATTATTTGCTACATTCTTCCATTTTGTATGCCTTAGGTTGAAATCACCAAGCAGTAAGATGTTTGGGGATGGAGCTGGAAGGTTTTCCAAACAGTAATCAATTTTCAGTAGCTGTTCCTTGAACTGTTGTGAGGTTGCATCTGGTGGCTTGTATACAACCACAATGACTAGGTTTTGGTTCTCGATCTTTATTGATAGAACTTCAACTATCTCATTTGTGGGTTCAGCAACTCCGTGCAGATAAGGGACTCTTTGACATACAGCCAACCCCCCCTTGTTGCCTGTTTTTTTCTGTCGCATCTAAAAAGGTTGTAACCACTTATCCATATTTCACTGTCAAAGTGATCTTTTGTGTGAGTCTCTGTGAAGGCTGCAAACATTGCATTAGACTCCTCTAGAAGTCCACTGATAAAAGGTATTTGTTGTTGGTGGATGGCTTAAGGCCCTGTATATTAGCAGATATGAACGAGGTTGTATTCTGTGTTTGTTGGGGGGATTTTGTTATTGGCATCAGTAGTTGTAATTCTGGAGGGCCATGGGTGGCCACTGGCTGCGCCTCCAGTCCAACAAGGCTCCAAGGTGGACTATTTTTGTTATTTCCTTCCATTTTCTTTTTTCGTTTCCTGCCACTAAAAAATCACCTGGATTGGGTTTCGTAGCTACTATTGTTTGTCTTGTGGGGTCTGTGCCTCCTGGTCCCTTTTAGATGGTATGCAGGGCACTCGATGTTGTAACACGCTTCTGGAGGACCGAGGAGTGGCACATTTTTGGGTGAAAGAAAGTACAGGAAGAAGAAAGACACACTCCTTTAGACAGGAGGTCGCTACATTTTTTGGATGGTTAAAGTTGCATGTCCCATTTTTTTCCCCTGTTATTCCATGCTTACAGATGCCCCAAGCATAATATTTGCACAAATTCACCTTTGGTTGAGAATTGTTGGGAGTGTGTTGTCAATTT